>CAEGAF010112682.1:0-32212 GCA_903067075.1 Micropoecilia bifurca
TATATATATGATATATATATATATATAGATATATATATATATGTGTGTATATATATATATATATATATATATATATATATATATATATAGAGAGAGAGAGAGAGAGAGAGAGAGAGTTGAAACCATCTTAGCACTATCACACAAGGTGATATCTATATCTTCCTTATCTCTGCCAATCAGCCACAATCTAGCCATTCTTGGATTGTAATGCTAGCAAGTAGCACCTGAAGTAGCAATGCTCCTAAAGTATTTCAGCTTTCCAAGCTGCCTCTTTTTTCTTTGAAAATTTCAGATATACTTTGAAAATTTCAGAGGTAATCCAACAAAACATAAATGTCACATTTCAGTTGCTACAATTGGCCACCATGAGAAATATGGACATCAAATTTGCAAAAGACAATCCACGAATCAGTACAAAGATGAGTGGTTAACAATTTTAAAGACATCACCTGAGAGTTTTATGGAAATAAGTTTGAGGGTATTAAAGTGGGTTTTACCTGGATTCAGTGAAGGAGTGCACGCTAATGTTGGAGCTGTCGCCACATGCCCCGCACACAGATAAGTATTACTTATCTCCCAGTCTTTCACATCACTTTTATCATCCCTTCCCTGCCTGACGGTCTGTAACACGTGTGCACAGTCACGCATGTCGATACACACAGACACACGGAGCTGTTTTATGTGTGGAAACAGAGCAAAGAGAGGGTTCAAAGCCTGAGTGATTTCTTCGAGTAGAGGATACTGACTATCTTAAACTCAGATCACCTGCTCTCTTATCTTGTATTTTCCCACACTGTCTTTTTCTCTCTCTCCCCCTTAACCCCCCAACACTCTCAGAGAGACACAATCTGACCAGCAACACTCAATCAAGTGATGCGCAGATTTCCCTTTTATCTCCCTCTTAGTCACTGCCTCTTTGGAGGACTCTACAGGTCCGTTTTTCCTCTTTTTATCCAGACAACTGGACAGGGTTAGGTGGCCCCAGAGCAGCTTTGCTGTATTAGTTCCCAACTGAATTGCAAACACCGTTGCAACTGTTAAGGTATAAATTTGGCAAAGAGAAGGAGGAAATAATGTGGAAAACGAGTGATGAAACCAGAAATACAAAGTAAAAGGAATGGAACGTATGGGAAGAGGATGATCATGAGGGAAAACAAGGAAATTGTAACTTCAGATTACTGTCGAGAGAATGTGTACATTAACACCCCAAAAGCAGGGATCACAGAACTGGTGGAGAGGATGAGAAGGTGTTAAGGGCTAGAAATGAGTCACAGAGGCTGGGATGAAAAATTAGAAAGGAGAGAAAGCAGTAAGCAAGGGTGAGAGACTATAAAGTAGGAGTAAAGATAAGGTAAAGGAGAGCAGACAAGTGAAAGATGGAAAAAGGGTACAGGGGGATGAATCAGAAACAGAGCGTATAAGGTTTTAAAGTGCTATCTGCTTGTTATCTAGTACTTTCCCTCGTATGTGTGTGTGCTTGTGAGTGAGTGTGCATGCGCTCCGCGATCCATGTTCATTTTTCCTACTGCACTCCTGCTGGTTCATTCTCTCGGGACCACAGGAACCAAAGAAACAATCTCCTCCTGCTAGAATATACGTAGCTCTCATCCAACTCCTATTTTTTTATTTTTAACAGTCGTTCTGCATTTGTTTCTGGGTCACGGTGCTTTCTGTCATTATAACTTAAGTAATGGGATCAAAGATATCCCTCATTGGGTTTCCCCCCACCCCCCAAAATCAACTAAATAAACTATATCCTCCCACAGAAACTGCTTACATATCTTATCAATGCTGAAGCAAAGCAGACAGAGCGATGGATTGCTTACTGTTTTTGTCTGCATGTTTCTGGTTTAGGTTACTCGGCAAAAATCTATACAACATCCTGTTAAGGTGGAGTAATGGGAAATGGAAAGCTAAAATGTTTTGTATCTAGATCAGAAAACCAATACTAACTTCAACTGTCTGGCGAAAAGAGCTGAAAGGTTTTGAGACTCCTTAGAAATATTGCTACCATTACGAAGCTCTTCAGAGAGGTGAGCTGTTTTATGTAACTTCATAAATTATTCTAACTCATCTCGGTCTAAAGCTTTATTCAGTTTCCAACCCAGTGAAAATGACTTGAGACCAAGACTATCAGTTCACTGGACAGAAACAGAGGTACAGTGGCAAAATAACTAGCATCAGCGTGTCTCCTACCATACCAGTAGGTCTAATCAGGTTAGGTTGACTTTCTATATCGCACCAGATGATAGCAGAAGTGTACACACCCATCAGTATACCAGCCATAGCCTGGTAACCGTGTCAAGAGATCTCAAGCCACAAACATAAACATTTTTGGTCATATTGTCCTAAAAGTTTAAAATCTCCTTAAAAAGATGGTAAGAAATGTTGCAGATGGATTAAAAAAATCCCTTCATGTGCAGCCGAGACCGGATCCTTTGCTTTTTTTAATTTTTTTGGATCTCTCCAACATGTTCGTCTTAATTACAAGACAGAATATCTGTAATTTGGTGTGGAAGTTGAGTTGTGCCACCCAGTAAGATAAAGGTAATGCTGTTTTTAAAGATCATTTGGAAAGGTAAGGGACAAAAGCCTGGAGTCTATTGAACAGCATACCATGGGCTAGCTCATTGAACACATAGTCCGACTGATTACACAGCTCATATCAGTTGGTTAGACCATGAATGTTACTCCTTGAAGAGGAAAATAGGACGAATCAATCACAGTCTACCCAATAATCACATTTAGACCAGACTTTTACTACACTGAATGGGTTTTTCTTCCACATTTAACTTCGGTTTTACACCAATGTGTTGATCTACTAAACAAAATAAATGTTTCAAAATGAACTCATCTTGCTACTTGTGAGTGGAGTAGGATTGAATTCAGAAACTAAACGATCAGCCAGGATAAAACTGACTGATCATTGCTTCCCTATTCTTCCTATCATAATTTTTTTGTTTTTATATCAGTTTTTTTCAAACACCCAGGGTTTATTTTGAAACCTTACGTCATTCTTCTTTCCTCAAAGAAATGAAAATATACAACAAAACCTCTGAATGAAGCTACTGTGTATAAGTATAAGTCACACTTCTTTCATATGTAAAGAAGCATTTTGCAATATTTGTGTCACAGCCAGACAGTTAGCTAAAAATAAGTAATTAGCCATTAGTTATAACTTAATTTGATTGTCATTACAATGGTATCACAAACTATTGTGATGAAATCTAAGGTCCATATCACCTACCACTGCTATATAATAATAACTAATAATCAATACAAAAATTTAGCTGCAGTATTAGAAAAATAGTTTTATTATCCAAACACTTACATCCTGTAGATCTTATCTCCACTGAACCTTTTTTTGTTTGCTTTTTCTTAATATGTCAAATATTTTGACAACAGAAATATGCAGAGGGAGGTAGACCACCATGAACTAAAATTTCTTAAACTATCTGTTTCAGAGTGTTTGGTTTAATTTCCAAAAAGACCCCACTTTTGGGAATCCATTGTCCGTCAAACGTTTTAGCAGCGGTTCTGACTGCTGAACTGGTTCGTCTCCATCTACTGGAAGTTTCAGTGATATGACGAATCACTATGTTGCAAAGCAGGAGGGACGGGGGAAGGCAGAAAAAGAAGCAAATCAAGTAAATGAAAAGCGTTCTCTGCTCAGTGGTTGGCTGAAGTGGTGAGATGAGCCAGTTAAGCCACTTTAACAGAGGAGACAAGCAGACCTACGAATGGAGCTACTCAAACAGCCAATTGATTTCTGACTAAAATCTCTCTTTCAACCGATCACTGATGCTTCAGAGAATCACATCATCTCAATAATGGGAAAATCTGGGATGGTAACAGTGTTTACAGATTTAAACGTATGTGTGAGAGTACCCTACAATAAAACATCAAAATGACTTGGAGATTGATTATCACAAAGTGTTTGTGCTTTATCCGTCTTTTCAAAAGGAACTAACCACGTACACTCTGAAACACCAAAGAAAGGACAAAAATAAAAAGACAGCTAAGCTCACAACATTGCGTGAGACAGCAATTCAATTGGTAAAGAGCCAATACACAAAACAAATACAAGACGTGGTGAGTAAGATAAAGACGTAACACGGAAATGGAGGGGGAGCAATTGATAGGGTGAGGTGCAGCGGCGGCAGTAGGGGGTCAGACTTTTATCTTGAAGCGGAATAAATGAAGAGTGGTGACGGAACTGTGAGCTGCGAGCTGCTTCAATATTTTATAACCGCGGCAAGGTCTGGCATCAAAAGTAAGCCTTTTTTTCCCCCTCCTATTTTGGTCGTTGACAGCCCCAAATGCCACCAGTGAGGAGTGTGGGTGGAAAGTGAAACATTGGATGTATAGAACAAATCAGATTTTTTTTTCTCTCCAGTTTTTTGCTCATTTCCCATTAACGTTTCTTTTTGTTCATCTGTAAATGAGAAGATGGAACATCCCTCACAGAGAGAGGCAATGTGAAAGTACTTTATAGTTTCAAACTGAAAGAAGTCACAGCATTTCCTGCTGCTTTAGCTGATTAAGCTATAAAAGTGACCAGATTTATTTATTTATTTTTGCCTTTTATTTTTTTTTTTGCTTTCAAGCAAGACACTCCTTTCTCTTTGCAATGTCTGTATATATTTTACACAAAATGTGGCGGGGCCCTCACTTGGATCTTCAGGCCTTAATTTTCTCCTCCATCTTTTTATCCGTTTCTGTATTCAGTAAACAAATTCATGTCCCTAAAATATTTCTTTTCAATAAAAAAGTTAATTCAATTTGCATTTGTTATCGAGTTTTATTCATCTTTCATATAACATATGTAGCCTTGATTTGTCAAATTTTGTGGGTATTAGTTAAATGCCTGAAACGCAAAAAAATTAAAGCATATCCCTTTGTCCTTTAACCCTTTAATGTTTTAACCAGAGTTTCACTGAGAATAGCATCTATAATAAGCATAGCAAGATGTTCCACCTGATGTTTGCTAATTGGGGCTGGCTAGTCTGAAGGAGCTGAGGGTTTGAGTCATGGGGATGGCAGTTATGTGAGGCAGAAGTTCGGAAGCGTGTTTGTTTTGGTCGTATTTACCCAGAATGCTTTGCTCTATAGTCCATTACCTGCTTCTGAGCTGGCGGTCTCTGGTCTGCTTGGCGTTCATACATACATTCAAACTGCACTAGTGTGTAGGCAGACTGGATATTTGTTTTTAGTCATACATGTTAAAAAACATGTGTCAATTCCCTTCCACTTCACAATTCTAAACAATATTGTGTTGATAAAGCACAAAGAATCAAAATAAAATACAAGGAGAACGCTTGTGGTCGTAAGATGACTGTATTCAGCTGTTTATTCATGATATAATTGAAGAAGAGCTCAGGGAATGTAAGGCAGATAAACGTAACTGATGCTTTGATCCGCCGAGATCCTTTATTTGTCTTATTTAGTAGCAACAGCTGTATTCCGAGCAATTTTAAAAATCATTACGGATGACTTTCAGAGAGAACCAATTCAGCTGCTATTATAGATTGCACTGAATCGCCAGAGATTTCAACACTTGGGGCAATATGAATCACACGATAAGGCAAACACATTGTTGTGAATATGTATGAGGCTAGCTGAGCCATCAAATCTTTCAGTGTGAGTGACTGTGTGTGTGTGTGTCTATGTAACTAAGGGGCTTCAAGGTTTATGGAATTCATGAGCACAAGCTGCAAAGCATGGCAATCAGATTCAATATGGCTCAGCTTAAATGGTTTCAAGCGACCTTTTGGCCTCTTTACTCACAACATATTATAGTGCTGCTGACAGTTGCTGGCTGTGCAAATCATAGGTGAGACAGGGTTTGCCTTTTCTGGTAGAAACGAGCTAAAGAACCCCTTTTGCTCCCCCACAGCCTTAAGATTTGCCCATCTTCAATTCAGCTTCAAGAGCACGTCAATTTTCCATGTAAATGACGGGAAATACGACCAAATGAGACTTTGATGGTTTTCAAGCTGTATGTCCAAGATCAGGAGTGTTTCAGCTTCAACGTCAGAGACAAGAACAGAGTTGATAAGATGTGGGGACCGGTAGGGCTACAGAGAAGGAGAGAGAGGGAGAGAGAGAGAAAGAGACGCACACACAAAAAGGGGGAGGCACAGAAAGAGACTATCGATCAGTTAAAGCTGTGCTGCCTGTCGATAGAGGCTTCTCTCCAGGGAGTGGAATGACACAGAGAAAGGGAGGCTGTATTTATTAGGCTACCCATACAGATCTGTGCGTACGTGCACAGAGGAAGCCTGCGTGTTCGTCCGCGCAGCAGGGAGAGCCGCGCTGATGGGCTTTTAGATCGAAGCACACTTAAATGCCTGCATGCCGTCTACTCATGCATGCCCCATTTGTGGCGTAGAGAGGAGATAGGCCAATTTTGCAGTCCGCAGGCCTCCTGTTGGAGAGTCCAAGCTCACAATAAAATAGAAAATCATTGAAGGATGCAGAAATGCATTACTTATTGAGCAACGCCGACTATGTTTTATGATTTTTTTTCCCTTCCCCATAAAGAACGCAAAGTCAAAGGAGTTCAATGTTACACAAGCCACTGCATGTTTAAGAAGAGTAGAAAATCTGTCAGCGATGAAATCAAGAAAACACAACAATCTTTTGGATGTAATCTAATGCAAAACCTTTAAACGCTGTGCTAATTTAAGACTCTGATCTCAAGACGTTAATTTGCTGTTCTTAATCTACTAAAACACAATAGAGGCTGATAATGACAAGCTAATAACTAGTGTCAATTTTACAACTTAGGTGTTTCATTAAAGAACACTGCAAGTAAAGCTACAAGAACCTCGATGTTACCTCCTTAGAAAAAAAACAGTATTAATGAGAGAGAACACAAGCAATGACGTATTAACCGAGATTGCCGAGGTGACAACAGGATTCACTGCAGCTAAATTTAACTGTTGGGATTGCTGCTGCTGCTGCTGATGAGGATCATGATAACTGTGAGTATTGAACTGGGTTGCTTGCGGGGTTGATGGAAGAGGAACAAAATGGGTCACAATTTATTCTCTCTTCTTGGAACTTGCAGCCTCTCAACTCCCTTCTTCCACTAAACTAGTTTCAGCCCTAAACTGGTTCCTAGTGCTTGCTTACTACCAGTTCTTTGTATTTCCAGCACCTCAACCTCTGCCTTTAGCAAAGAATAACTGATACATTAGCAGCAGAAACTAGGATGTTAGCCAGGGACAGGCTGACATAGATCAGCAACCAATCAAGCTGTTGTAAGTGCTGGAGTTGATTTTGTTTTTCTGGTAATTTTGTAATTACCAGATTATTTGCATAAACATTAGATCATTCATTGTAAAAATCTAAGAATCTGTTTCTTCACTCAAGTAAGAGTAGCAATAGTTCATATTACTTAAGTAAAAGTAACTCTGGTGAACAAGCTTAATGTAATATATTGGAATGTATTAACAAGTCATCATTTAGCTAACATTATCTGCATCAAACAGTGTTACACCACTTACTCGAGTTTGGAAAAAAAAAGATTAGTTTCATGTGTTGTAAGTACTGATCTCCCAAAATAAGAGAAAAACTGAGCCAATTTATTATTGCAGCCAATAGCTTTGAGGAGTAAAACTGTTTCAATACACTATCGTCTTTCACACAAAACATTTATTGTGATGCATGATGTGACTCCGATTCGGCTCTTGGGTTGTGGTAAACCAAACCAATTGATTAATCGGTTCTAGAACCAGCTCTAGTGAGGCACTGGAACTACTCTGGTGGTGTGAAGTAATGTTGGTGAAATTTAGAAAGTCCCAGTATGGTGCATCTGTCCCAGAGGGCCATATGATTTCTGATTTCATCTGGGGTAGCGAGGCAGATTAATCTTCCAGCCCGACCTTTTAAGTGGCCAAAATGTATTACCACGTCACTTTTGCGATGCCCTTACATCGGTCAAAATCAATAAAATAATGTTCCTTTAGTATTCTTCAGTGAATAGATGGAGTCAGAACAACCAAACATAAAACAAGCAGAGTACAGCCACTTTATTCAAGACCAGAGCCCTTTACTAATCCCTTGTAAAAGTGTGGCCAAAATTAGCTTTCAGGTCTTGTGTTTTGGGGAAACTTTGCTACGTCTTCTTGCGTGTGCTGACGGTGTAAATGTAATGCTGAAACAGCATTGTGTTTTACCGTGTCATTTCCTGCTCATTTCCCTCCCACCTATGCTTTTAAAGCTCTTACAGAGGCGATGTTTTGTCAGACCTGCCCATGGTCCTTTTTGATGCACACCAGCTGACTGGGAGGCTCGGGTGACTATTTACAGAGAGCAGCCTAGCCATGAATAATACAGGAGGTGCTGAGCACGGGGATGGAGACAAGGGAGTGGGGAAGATGCTTCGGCTTACGTCTAGCCAGTCAGCCAAGAAAACACATTTAGATACCGGCAGATGGATACATCTGAAGCCAAACACAATGCAGAAGGGAAAACTCAAAGGGACAGGTCTGCTGCCGAGTGGAATCTTCCTCAGCATCCCGAACGCGATTAAAATTCCCGATTCCCTGATTGGTCCCAGATAGCAAATTTGCTGACATGCATATATAAACAATTTCACAGAGCTGCATTTTCAGCTTCAGTCGGAGCTGCTGCATAGACGCAGATCTGGGCTGTCATCTCTGTGGCATATCAATGTGGTTCCTGCTCCGCTCAAGGACACTTGTCTACTTTGTTATGCTCATATGGCTGCCTTCAATTGATCCCTGGCCCTCCTAGGGCTCAGAGAGGATACAGAATACTTTGAACAGAAAGTCTGAATAAAACTGAAGGGACAAGTAGAAATGGTTTTGATTTCAAACACACAAAGGCACTACATCACCAGACAGCGGCAATCTGGGAAATGCTTAAAAAATGCAGGCGAGTACATGAAGCCATAATGCTGCATATATTTTTCATGCAGCTCTTTGCAAAGTTTTCATCTTTCTTGAACTTTTTCTCAATTTGTGCCATTACAATCCTAAACCTCAAAGTACTTTATAGAAAATGTGTTAAAGACTAGCACAAAGTGGTGAATAATTGGGAATTGGAGGGAAACATGAAGGGGGGCAGCACAGTGGAGCATTTGGCAGAAATGTGGCCAAGCAACAAGAAGGTCTTATGTTTGAATCCTGGCCTGGGCTCTTTTTATACAGAGCTTGCATGTGGGTTTTCTTAGGGGAATCCTGCCTCCTCCCACAGTTCAAAAAGACTGTTAGGTTATTTGGCTTCTCTAAATTATTCTTTTTCCAACAAGAAACACATCTGAATAGTTTGACCCCTCCTAAATCAAAAACATGTAAAACTACCTTTTACTGCAATTACTGCTGTAAGTCGTGTCGGCGTTGCAAATCTAGAGACTCAATTATTGTGTTATCCTTCGTTGGGGAAAAAAGTAACTTGGTAAAATGGGATCGAGAGCAGCTGGATATATGTCTGAACTTTGGTTGGTTCGTTCTAACACGCTTTGATCTGAGCCGTTCCATTGCTGCTTTTGCCGAATGCTTAATGTCATATTGCCACTGCAAGGTGAATTTTCACTCTAGTCTCAAATCTTTATGACATTTTCTTATAGTGCTGCCTTCTTTTCACTCCATCCAGTTTAACATCAGCGCTGTCCCTACTATTTTTCACCATAGGGATAGTTTGTCTAGTGTCATACAGCATCATTTTTCTATGGAAGCTAAAAAGTTCATTTTTAGTCTGATGCAACCACAGACCCCTGCATCCATATATTTTCTTTGTACTCACAAGTTCTCCTTAATTTCTAGAGGGCGAGCCAAACAATTTCACATAATTTACTTTAAAACATCACAATTTTATTATCAAACTGGGTCGAAAAAAAGGTTGAAGGTAAATCCATATTTTCTTAACAGAGAGCTTGATTCCCAGGCTGCAGGCTTTTGTACGTGCAACCTAACCTACAATTAATGTAACAGCCTTCAGTAATTAGCCTTGTCCTCATGGAATATGTTAGGTTCGTGTGGCTAACCCCCTTCTTACTATTAGGAAAAGGCGTAAAATATTGCTTTTTTGTGCGGCTTATGGTTGGGGCTGCCTCGAATGACCCTGAACTATTCCTTTAGTTATGCAGCTTTAGGCTTGGACCCCTAGGAGACCTCCCAAAATGCCAAGAGAACTTTCCCTCGTGCTGCTCTCATTGTCTCCATTCATGTAGAAATCATTATTAGTATCCAGAACTTTTTTTTTTTAAGCGGGCCTGTACCTGGCCAACAGTTTTAGGATGCGTCCGGTTTTAGGTCCCGTCTCCTTAGGCCAAGTCCAATCAAGGCACATAGCTGTCCTCCTTCTGGAGCTGCTGCTGGAGATTTTCTTCTGTTTAATTTTTCTTAACTGAACCCAAGACAGCGGTTTTAATTATAGAAGATTCAAGTTAAAGCCTCGGTTTCAGAGCCATCTTTTTGCAAACTGCCATCATAATAATACAGCAAGACTTTTCTGAGTTTGGTGTTAGCAGTCTATATGGAGCTTGTGTAAGTAGGGCACTTTTGAGTTTGAGACCTTGCATCCCTTTCTCATTAATGGTCCAATTAGAACATGTCCCCTCTGGGTAACCCATATGGCTGACCCTTTTGGGTTTCAACCACTGATATTACTGAGACGAACAAGGTTGGAAAAATATTAGAAAAGCTTCTTCCTATATAGGAGCGGTATCAAACTTAAGATCATGAATGCTCTTAAAGGGCCGGTTGTGTCGAGCATATTGATAAAACCAGTTCACAAACTGTTAAAATATCAATAATTCTTAAAATTAAATATTATTACTGAACTTCCTTTCAGTCCCTCCAGGATTTTTTTTATTGTTTTTGTGATTTTAAAGTGTTTGTGGTACTAATTTGGAAATATTTGCAATATTTGCTTCTATTTATGATGGTAATTGTCACTTTTTATAACTCCCTGTATAGATCATGGACTATGATCTGACATCAATTAAAGCTGAGGCAACTGTTTAGTACAAATAAAGTTTTTTGACAATTTCTGCAAAAAACATGCAGTAAACTCCCAATTAGCGCAAAAATGTGTCGGGAATTTGTTTATTTTCCGTGAATTTCCAGGATAATTCTCAAGAAATTGGAATAATTTTGCAGTAAACAGATAAAAACTGAATTGATTTGATTGATAACATAATATTTAAGCACACTTACTGTTTAGTCTAGAATCCAGAGGGAAACACAAAAAGCTACGGCGGGTTGCATTTGGGCCTTGATTTTGACACGTGTGCTTTACGGTGAAGGAATCTGGAACAGAAAGAATTGGACTGACATTTCCCATTCCAACTGTGAGAGCAAAACTATTCAGCCAGGGAAGGAAGGACACTAGTAAGAATGACAATGCAGTCTCCATGCTTCTGTTTTAGTCTAGATCTTGTTTTTTGGGTTTTTTTTTTTTACTTTGCCTCTCTTGTCTTTAAATCCCATTCTCATGTCAGCTGCCAGTGAACAGGAATCCAAAACACTGCTGAAACATCAGACCACAACGGTGTGCTGTGGGATGCATTTAAATGTATAGAATTTCTCTAAGGACAGGCAGAGAGGGGCCTTCCTAATTTATCACCCTGCAAGTCCCACATCAGTTATCACTGCACTTGACAACTGACTCAGACTTGCTTTAAAATGGTTGCTGCATTTCCACTTGGTCAACTTTATTGTCACTGGTAGAAGAAGTAAAAGAAAATGAGCAAGGAAGAAGAATGGAATGGGAAAAAACGCGCTCAGGTAGATTGGAAAATGGCTCTAAGTGAATGCATGACTGTGAAGTATGTTATGAGTTATGATGTGCTCTTGTTTCATACAGTGAGGATATGCTGGGATGAATGATCCAAAAATGTATGCAATGTTACAGCATCAAAACAGAGCATTGGACACTCACTAGCAGTGGAAAGGTACTAGCAGTGGATCTTCTTTGGTGTAGAGAGAAACTCTCCACAACATGTCAAGGGATTACAACCATTATACATGGTCATGTGTGTGACTTTTAATTACAGTGGCACCTCCAAGTTGGAGTTTTAATATCACAGATGTTTTTACATGTCTAAAAAAATGTGTCAGACTGCCTAAGCTTAATATGCAAAAATAGTAGATGAGTAGAGGATTATTCAAATGTTTCCCTTATATTACCTAAAGCAGCGTAGCTTCATGTGCCATTAAAACACAATTAAGCAAAAACAAACACACTCTTGCTGAAAAGTCACATCAATGGCGTTTGCTTCTATTTTCTCTATTTTTTATGGGTTTTGTTAAAGTTAATTGACATTTATTTACAAAAATATTTTTTTCACCTAACAAGCAGCAGCTTTAGAGCAACTCGAAATATTTACATGGAATAAAGGTCAAGAAGGCAAAAGAGTTGAGGAAAAGGACAGGAAGCAGAGGAAAGACAAGGTGAAGAGGATACTGTCAACTCAGTTTTATTGACAAGTCAGCCCCCAGAGGGACAAATAAAATGGAAGGTTGTTTTTTTCTATATGTGCACTGTGTGTGTGTGTGTGTGTGTGTGTGTGTGTGTGTGTGTGTGTGTGTGTGTGTGTGTGTGTGTGTGTGTGTGTGTGTGAGTGTGTTTGAGTGTGTTTGAGTGTGTCAGCCTGGATGATCTACCATGTCAACTTGAGGAAAGGTCTCACTCTGTGCTAATGCCCTGGGGGAACGCCGACGTTCTAAGCTGAAATTTGAGTATTTGTCGGTAAGGAGGACGGCAATTAAGCAAGTGTCAGACACCAAGCTGGTTCGTCCCTTAGTAACATAAAAAATGTTTGTGATGCCATCAATCCAAAGGACGAAATTGTATGATACAATCAGAAAGAGTTGATCAGAAAATCTACATTAACAGCAAAACACAGGTCCTGTCTAATGACCTCAACCACACAGAGGTCAGTAGACAGAAAATTGGTGGACCAGAAGTTTTCTGGACCCATTCCAGAAAAAAATGTGATAAACTCCACCTGTTCTGCCTAGTCATTTTCTGCCAATGCTCAGCAATTCCAGTGCTCAGTCTGGAATTTGTCCCACTGAGCTTGATCAGCAAACAGGAGTTGTGAACGATAATGTCACGTTTCTGTGCTGTTTTTCCAATTGTAGTCTGCTTAGAGTTGTAGCTTGGCAATGACAGCACAAGAAGTGAACAAAGGCATACAGACCAGGTTGGCCAATGGTGCATTACATACATAACAGCCAAAAGGAAATGATTGGCTAAAATCAGATCCAATTGCTTAAAACTTCAACAGAGTCTACGGCTCCAACAAGTCATAATTTCTCAAAAGCTGAGGGCCCAGATCCCCTGGACAAAGTAAAACAAAGAACCAGGGGCCAGCTTTTCCAAGCTAAACTCTCCCATTGGTCAAATACTCGACTAGAAAACAGAAATGTAGAAAAACGTAGAAACCCCAACATAGACCTACCCTTAATCTACTGAAGTGACACGTACACCACTTTGCTACAGGGCCATATTAATAGTTAAAATCACTGATGTTGCTACATGACTTGTGAAGGGGGTTAAAGGTTCAAATATGATGTGCAGGTAAACATCACAAATTTATTCTCCTATTTTGTGAAATAATCCCATCATTTATGGAAATGTTACCTGGCACCACCTACAAGGAAGCGTAGGATAATAATCTGAATGTGTTCACTTACCACCAAGGTAGATGGAACAAGAAGCTACTGCAGTAAAAGGCTTAACAAGCAGAAGAGAGTTTTTTTATTAAACAGAAAGGTGCAGACCAACTCTAGCCCACAAAAGAAACAGTTACAGTGTGTTACATCAGCAGGAACGTGGACGGCATACATGCTACTTGATAGTGCATTTACAAGAACACAAGAACTGCTGAGATATACATCACTGTTCAATAAATAGGGTAAAACATTCAAGGTGGTTTATACATTTTTTTGGCACTGAATGTACAAATTGCAAACAAAAAACTTGTCTGATAAATGTATGACTTGCAAACCAGAGAAAAATTATTTCTTATTCTACTTTTCCATTCATTTTTCATTTTGAATCTTTTTTTTTTTTTGTTTTATGTTCACACAAACACACAGAGACACACTTGTTCTTATTCCAGAGTAACGTGAAAGGCTTTTTGATAATGCTTGGCAGTGGCTGGAGTGGTTCAGTGCATTTACAAAGTTCCATTAATTGCCCTTTAATGCAGATGTAGTTTAAAAGCTCATGCACTGTTTAATTAAAAACCAAGCAGGGAGAGGAGAAGTGTTTAGTGCTTAAACTCCTTCCAAAACCTCTTTATATATATATATATATATATATATATATATATATATGTATGTATATATACATCTTTTTTTTCATTCATCTTTGTAAATCTGTTGAATCTAAACTGAAGGGTTGGGAAATTTGCATGGAGGTATATTTTTTTGAAATGCTGGCATACAAATATTACAGTCAGCCAACAACCCCAACAGAAGCATTACTTCCAGTTAAGTCATATTTTATGGCAGCGCCTTCGCTTACAATTACTGTGCTCAGAATCAAAGGCTACAGAACGTGGCCCGCCGCCCTCAGCCAATCGCCTCTCAAGTTCTTGACATGGTGACTTGTGAAGTCCAGTGGGGCTTAACGATACTCTCTTCTGAGGAAACCAAAATTGCCTTTGCATGCCCAAACACTATTTCATTACTCCTGCTCACCATCCTCTGCTTTCCATCTCTACTTTCATTTTTCTACCCATGCTTCACACTGTGTGTCTGCAAATGGAGAGATAACTCTCTGTATCTAATTTGTTATACAGACCATTACTGGGAAAGAGAGATAGACTTTGTATATATGTGCCTGCATTTCTGATATAGGGGAAAAATAAACACAGGATTCACTCTGCCTTTTTTTTATTATTATTCTTTTTTGACTTAATGAGGTGGCAGTTAATTGCTTGGTCCAGACAGTCACACTGGCAAGAAAAAGAAAATATGGAAGCTACTGAGGATTTAGCAAGAGATGAATCCTAAACCTAATTAAAAATAATAATATAGCCCAGGAGCATATATGGTAGCTGCAGGGTAAAGCAAGTCAAATTTCAGACTTTTTAAGACCTTTTTAATGCCACTTTGAATGGAATTTCATTCATATAGAGGATGATTGGGGGAGGCAACTGCATTGTAATCAAGCCTAACACTTGACACTCCACCATCATACCCACATAGTGCAAATCTTAAAAGTAGTTTTTTTTGTTTTGTTTATTTTTTGCACAGTATGCACTCTCATATCAGTTAGCAACAGGAGAGTCAGTGGAAAAAACAACAATTAAATTTGTGCTTAAAGGGCTTGAGACACGAGACGCGACATTGTTCCCTCTCCAGTGGTTTCCATAGGAAACCACTGGCACGATGAGGTGACAACCGCTTGATCTCCTCTAGGAAATCAAGCCATGGTGCATGTAAAACTTTGCACTTGTATGCGCAAACATGAGCACACAGCCGTGTAACGGGGACACAAGAAAGTTGAACCGTGTTCAAACTGTTGTCGTCGTCGCTATCGCTTCCCATGTGTTGGGTTTCACTCCAAGTGATTTGGCCTGTTACTGTCTCTCGTCAAGCCCTTACCCATGACAGACAGTAAGAGCTAGCCAGGGAATCTTAAATGCAAATTAGTGGTAGCCTCAACTGCCTTGAGTCACAGAACAACATGAAGAAATTGGAACACGACTTAAACCTTTGCCTGACAGAAAATTCCCACAAGGAAAGAAACCCCTACAGATAAGAATATGCAAGGTAGGATATTAAAGACCAATGATCAATGTATTTAAGGCCAACTTGCATAATTGTAGAGGTTAAGACTTTTAAGGATGCGGTAAGGCCTGATATAGAACAGAAATGCTTAAATCTATATATTGGTTTGTAACAGTTTTTTGTGTTTTGTTATTGTTCTAGATGGATGCCAGTGTCCAACAGATCAACCAGCTTTGTAAGAGGATTTTCTTTGCAGCTTCAGTCACACTCCCTCCAAACTCAAAGTTTGTGTTAAACCACTGGAGCCAGAGATGGGAATCTGAGAAGGGGTAATCCTCCTTTTAATTTCTCTCTGTTCTACTCAGTTGAGAACTAAGTTCATCTTTAAGTCAGCGCAACATTGACCATAAAAAGCAACCCAACGACTGGCGGCAAGGCAAGGCACGATTCTACATTCCCACCTTGGTCTACAAATCATTTGGCTATTGTAGATTCTGACCTGATGCACCTAACAAATGGTGACCTGCTAAGCTGCAGGGGGGGATGGGAGTGAATGCCTTTCAGTGATCAGGTTTCATTAAGGTTTTGTGAGGAGATGTAGTGAGAGGGGTTCAGCGTGACTGATGCTTGTTGAGGCCTGTAAAGCTTATCAAGCGCTAACAGTAGGCCAGCGAAGGCGAAACGATAGAAAAGCTGAATTCTTCAGAATTACTGAAGACAATTTACTGAGTGATCCCATGAACATAGTATAAATAAAAGCAACAATGAGGAAATAAAGAATAATAGCACATTCACTTATTATATAAAGGTAAAACATGTCTATCCTTCCCAAATCACCTGCAATAGCATTTTACAGGTGTCTGATGGTAACTTAATGATGTACACCGTGTTGCTTGGTGCATAAAATGGGACATTTTCAGACTCAGTTAAACAGTAAGGTAGGACAGGATAGTGTCAATGCTACATTGAACTAATGAGCAACTTCAAAGATTCGAAGATGTTTTGTTGGATGGCTTTTCAAATAAAACAACCAGATGTGCATTTCCTTTTCAACAACCGTAGAATTCCTGATAAAAAAAACAGCAGCTTACCAAAATGAATTTTGATCCTCTCCAACATCGTTTATTGTCAACCATAATTCTCAGAGAACCTCTATGTGCTGTTGCTATGACTGCAAATTCAAGGAGAATCATAGAGCACGCTTATTGAATAAAGAGCTAAAATGACCCTCTTCATTTTGCATTCAAAATGTAAAGAAGGAAATGAAATGAATAAATTAAAAACTTTGTTGTGGTAAAGTAACCGCCTTTATGTGGGGAACCCTACATAACACCAGCTGTTGAATATCTTGGAGGCTTTTTAAAGGTTCCACTAAACTGGGTCAGTTAAGAAGAAAAAAGATGTGAAGTTTTACATGAGAGCTAGCTCTTTAGCTTTTTAAAACAGCAAAATAAATTAGGTAAATTAGGTACAAATCCATAACCGCTTTTGTTTATAGTATAATTATGGACAGACAATGGAACTGATTACTAAAATTTAACTTTTTTCAATATAGGTATTGTAATTTCTGGACTATTGATTGCACCTGAATATAAGCCACACCCATTAACTTAAAAAAACAAAAACTGTGACTTTCATCTTGAGTCAAATTCTTCCCTTTGCTTGTGCTGTTTTCTTCATCACACAGTTGTCCAGCCTTTCAAACCCCATTGGTAAAATCTTTATGATCTATAAGCCACATCACTGTTTAAGCTGAAAGCGTATGGAAAAAAGTAGCAACTTGTAGTCCGGAAACTATGATAACCAAGTCAGAGGATGATGACAGGAAAGCTTAACCTGAGTTTTATGGAATATAAACAAAATATATTCCTTTTATGTAGAGTAGAGAAATTGCAAGTACAACACTGTAAGATTAGACCAAATGGCACTAAAAAGCAAACAAAAGCCACAAAAGCCAAAATGCATCTTCACAAAGACTAAAAATAGTAAAATGCTGCATCAGTGCAACCTTTAGTAAAGCAGAAAAAGACCAATGTAAACTTTATGAGATTGTATGATAATGAGGCAACAGTAGGGATGAGCTATTGGGAGAGAAGGCAGATTGAAATCAGCAGTGCTGTAAACACGCTGGCACTATTCCCTTAGTTAGTATGCTTGGCAGCACCATTCAAGCAGCAGCTGGATCCATGGAACACATGCACGGGACGTACTAACGTCCGCCGAATGCATGCAGTTAAACAAAGAAGCAAAGAAGTCTCTTGCTCACACAAGCAGAAAGCAAAAGAGCAGGGGACAAGCCAAGTCCTCGCTCTGCACCCACTTACACAGCATCTCTGTCTGAGTTGGTTCTAGATGAACAAAGCAGAATACCAAGTGGCCCACTTACAGGCTATGCAGAGACAAATAGACCAGTCAATCACTGAAGGCTGCTGGAGAATAGTAAAAGATATCAGATGGATTTGAGCAAGACAGGGTATGAGGCAGCTCTGTTTGATTGGTTATTCTGCAAAGACAAAGAATATGTGTACACAATGTGTCACCATACAGGAAACTACTAGTTATATGCAAACTACACAAATATCAGTGTTCCATATGCTTCTATTAATGGTCTGAATTGAAAAGAAGAATATTTTTCAAAAAAGTAATGCATGTAAAACTGCTACTTAAATGCTAAGATAGAGCCAATAAAAAAAGAGCGATTGTAGCTATATTTTTGTTTAAGGCCCATTCTCATGAGAATCACTACTCAAAGGTTAAATTATCTCACTTGATGCACCGCAACACCATCAGGTGGTCTCATGAAAACCACCATGTGTATCACCACGTATTGCAGAAACTGAATAGCACGCTTAAAAAAAACTTGGCTCACCGGAAACAGCTAGCTGTAATCAAAACTGAGAGAAGGTGCAGATCACCTCGGGATAATCCCATTTTTATTTGCAATCCCCCCATTTTCCACTGTGTCACATATTATGTAGTCATCTGCTTTCCCTATTATCTTGAGAATATTATCTTGAGTGACTTGACAAATTAATACAGGTGTCAATTAGCTTAGAGGCATTCCAAAAAAGAAAAAATAATAAATCAAAGGATGTCGACAAGTGATATGTTAATAGCTCATATTAATATTTTTCAATTTAAATAGTGTTTTGTAACCCTGGTACAAAGTAGACATCCATCTAACTGCGTTTAGACAGTAACATAATACTTGAAAGGCAGCGATTTCTCATTAAGCTTCTGCTAGGAGTCAAATCATTCATCGCTGTAGTCTCTTAGGTAATATTAAGGAAGCCACATTCAGTGATATGACTGTTAAAAAAAGATCTGAAATCAACAATGATGTATATGTTTGCCATCTTGTAAAAGTATTTATTACCACCAAACAGTTTCACATTTTGCTATGTTGCAACTACAAACTTTGATACAATAAATTTTTGTGATTTTTCCTCTATTTTTCAATGTACCACAAAGTAGCACATATTTGTGAACAGTAAAGAAACTGATAGATTAGTTTTAAAACTTTTTTTTTTTAAATAAAAAGCATTAAAGTTAGGGGTGGAAGGTGAGAGATCCAGTGTAACTCTAGAGGAGCTGCAGATATCCACAGCTCAGATAGGATCATCTGTCATCAAGACAACCATTAGATGTGCTAATCACAAATTTAGCCTTCATGAGAGTGGCAAGAAGAAAGTCTTTGTTCAAAGAAAGCATCCCCCCCAAAAAGTTATATTTCCAGGTAACTGCAAACCATGTCAGGTGTCCTGAATATGCTGTGAGTTGTTCTGGTGAATTGAGACTGAAATGAAACTTTCTGATCTAAAGGCAAAGGATCACACTGAATATATAAATGGTCACAAAGGACAGAAGTGAATAAGTTAATGACGTTTACATCTTTAACTTGTTAAAGAAATCTAACATGACGTAAATGTTTAAATGATTTATTAAACAAGAAATGTGCCAAATATATCATTAAATTATGATCAACAGATCAACATAGACTCCGCCCATTGCCCCGACCCTCGACTTTGACGGGCGAGTTTGGCAAAAAAAAGTGTTTCTCAGTAACAAGAACCAAGAAATAATTGATTTATTCAAATGTACATTTATTTACTGATTTAATAATCTAATATTGTACCAATTGGTTTTCCGTATAATCACACCGTCACTTCCACTTTTGTAAATTTACTTCCATTATAATGCACTCCTTTGTGTTGACCTGTTATATCTTAAATAAAACACACCGAAGTTTGTTTACAATGTGGTAACGTGAAGATGTACTTTTACAAGGAACTGTTGTTATGTTTAAAAACAACAGGCATCCCCATTTAACAAAGGAGGGAAAAAATACTAGAAGATGGAATCTTTTATCTCTGTGTGAATCATCTACTCTGCTGAACTGCGAATCTGTGTTCATAAATAATAACTGCAGTGTCAATAATTTTGACAAGCCTTCCACCCCAAGTGAAACAAATGATTCAGGGCTGAAATGGAGGAAAGAGCACAAAAGCTTTCCTGCACTGAATAATGTTTTCAGCATAAAAACTATTAATGTGTGAATGCAACTGCATAAAGCTGGAAGCAAATGGCAACGTTTTCAACAGCCGGTTTAATAAGATGCTCCTTTTTTCTTGGTGAAGCTTGTTGCTGTTTTGAATCCACACACCAGGAACAAATACCCCAAGTAGGGCTGCCTTACACTTTTTCTGTAATTGTCACCAGAAAAGGTCATTCACACAACAGCTTGAGAAATAATTACTCTATTACATTCAGCTTGTTACTTATTACGCAGTGGGAATCAAAAGAAACGCCAATCACTTTCATTTCTTGGCTGTGTCTGAAGGCACCATTAAAGTAATTACTTTTTCTTCTTCTTCTTCTTTGAGTAAAGTGCAGAACCTATAAAATGAAAGGTAAGCGAGTGTGCAATTTTTGTACCTTTTAGATTGTGAAAAGTTACTGAACAACGGCTGCCTTTTTGTGTTTCATTGCACTAATATTGCCTTGATTTCTTGTGCAGTTTGATTCTACAAAGAAACATTCAAAACCGAACAATAAAGGCTAGAAAATACTTTGTATTGATCAATTATGGGTACTTTTTGGGGAAAGTGCAAGGTGTCTTTGCCATTGGTATTGTGTCAGAAGAATCCATATGGACGACTTGTGAAAGAGCTTGAAAGTTGCACATGAAGTACTGCAGTAGGTCCTACCTTAGTTTTGGGAGATGATTCAAGAAATTTCCATCCAACCTCAACATATTCTGAGAACCACAAATCCAAAGAAACACCTCAATAAGATGAAGTAAAGTACCGAAAAGAAGGCAAGAGTAACGAGACGGAAGTTGTTGGCGGGAAAGAGCCAAACTTCAGTCTTTGTCCAGATCTCAAGACTTTTTTCTGCTTCAAGACGGCAATAAAAGTTGATGGGTGTTCAGAGGATGTGCTGCTGTTATGAGGGAGGAAAAGGACGGGCAACAAAAGAAACCAGCAGCAGCAAAAGCAAGACATGCAGATTTAAAACCAGGCAGCCACACTGCTTTACTTTGGACAATAGGAACAATATGAAGCACCTCAATGTGTTCAAAGTACCTGAGCTTTCTCGTAGCTCGGTTAACGTTTTTTACAGATAAGAAGAAAAACCGTACATAAGAGTTGTTCCCACTAATGTTCCCATATGCTAATAGTGGAGCTACTATTTTGTTTAGCACTTACTAAATAAGTGCTAAACTTACCAAATAATAGCTAGCGCACCTAGCTAGCCCCAAAATAAAATTTTCTAAATGAATTCTACAGCGCAAATTTACTTGGCTGTTTGAAAACTTTACATTGCATAAACTGAATTCTTCAAGTAGTTTGACATCCGTCTTGTTATTATGAAGTGAATGGAGGCTGTGAAGATCATATTGGTTGAGTTGAGCACTTTAGCATTAGTTTCTGCTAAAATGTTGGTATAGCACTTTAGCTTCAGCAGAGCAACTCTTTATGATTAGTGCTTTAGGGTAAGTAAAGCTAATGTTTTTTTAGCGGCACCCACCTTCTGGCAGACCTTAAACGTTTCAGATTTCTATTTCAAAGACCAAATGTATTATGAACAATAGGAAATATAATAAATCTCCTCTCAGTTGTTTTGTACTGCAGTGTGGCGACCGGTCAAAGTCGTAGAAACACACATTGTGAGTGAACTTTTACCAGCAGCTAGTTTCTTTTTAAAAGTACAAATGTGATGAAGATAAGATGACACAAATATGTAATTGCTTATTGTCTGGGTTTGGAACTAAGGGAAAGAACACTATGTTTAACTATTTCTGTGCCACAGTTTGATAGTTGTCCTATTTTAACCTGTGATTTTATTCAGAGAACATGTTAAATCAAGCTGCTGGTGAAAGTTCCCTCTGTCTACATACATTCAAAACACACACATCACGCATCAACTTCAGGAAAATTTTCCATATAAACCACAATTATGCCCACTTCCAGATGCTTCCTCTAAAAAACAGAAAACAGCAATAGGTGCTTTCGCCCCTACAAGAAGAAAATAACCTTTCCCTTGATTCCTTGGACTCTTTAATCATTTCTCTAATCAGAGATTGGCATTAATCACAACTCACAACAATCACACCAACGCTGTCACAAATAAAACTGAAGAAATGTTAAATATCCAATCACCTCTACTTATACAAACATGACTATTAGCCGGTCAGGGCGGACTGCGCAGTGTAGCAGAAGCACCAAGTTACCATGCAAAAGGCTTTGTTATCAACATTAGCTTCATAGTTCAAAAGCAATGAACATCTTCGCTTACAAGTGGAGAACGAGGCCCGTTACCAACGGCAGCACCTCAACATGAGCTGGTCCGCTGAGCTCATACCAAATTCACATTGCGTAATGAGAAGCAGGGTGGTGGATAAACCTCTCAGTCAGCTTCCTTCGGGCTAAAGTAGTGTTTTCTAATTAATATCTGAAGCAGCTCCCTGACAAGGGGTCGGCTTATTCATTTTATTTACCATGTAATTTTAAATGTTTAGTGAATACTGAGAGGAAAATGAAAGGTCTGCCCTAATGGAACTAACTTGTGAGCCGTGTGCGCAGCGCTGAGGCTTCACTAAAAGCATTATCTGCTGCAATGTCCCGGCTGCAAAGTGTCAGGCTTGCATGGAAGCAATTAGAAACTTTGGAATAAGCGTCATGTTTGCGATAACCGTGTTTCGGGGTTTTCCGTTTTCGCAGCCTATAGGTGCAAAGCTCCCAGCTGGTGATTACACGTCGTGGGATTCCGGGCCTAAACAAGCAAAGCCTTCCTTACTCTGCAGAATCCAAAGAAGCAGTCTTACTACGAACAGTGAACACACCCTCCTATTTAAAATTTTTAAAAAATGTTAAAAATGCTTTAGCAACTTTTCTCCATCCATTCAAGCCCATTCACATCCGAGCTACGGGAATCAAAAGCTTAACGACTTACGGTCATTGCAAAATGAGCCTCCGTAGGACGTCATTGTGCAGTCGCAGGTGAAGCCCTCCCACTGCTGGAGACAGACCCCCTGATGGTAGCAGGACTCCTCCGTACAGGTGGTGCTGGGTCCTGAGAGACGGAAATTAACCAGGAGGATCAAATTAAAATCTGCCATGCATAATAAAAAGTCACAGACATTTTCTGTTACATCTCCAACAGTTCCACTTGTGGTCTGCTCCTCTAGAAACAACTGCAGGATTTATGTTTTTAAGCTTTGGTTGGAACCATGCAGGGTTTATTTTGATTTATTTAAGTATTTTCTTTTTTCATCTATATATCAAATAGAATTCAATACAAAAGATCCGTGGGCTTAGCAAGATTGTGTACAATGGAGATAAAACAAACTAGCAATGGACATTTTATGTAACTTTGGCTGAGGAAGAAGAACTGCACTGTTTAACAGTGGCTGACACTTGATTTAGCTCAGAGTACATTTTACATTTCATTTGATTAAAGTCTCAGCATCTGGAGAAAGTGTGAAGAGACCCACAATTAAAGTTACTTAAGGTTATGGATGAAGTTTCTATACATAATTTGGGGAGCCATGTTATGTGTTTTTATCAACAGATAACATCAGCTATTTATATACATTAAAAAACACGTTATCTAATTGTAGTTTGTAATCATTTTTGTACCGCGAGGCTTTGTTTGTGAGACATGTGGTCACTTGAGACTTTCGAGGGGCGTTTCTGGGCGGAGAGCTTGGTAAGGTCCATGTTTGTATCCTCCTTCATCAGCTGTGAACACCAGTTCTCTAGATGGGAATACGCAGTTCTGTTTTGGCTAGTTCTCCTAACGGCTTGAACAGGCAGGGAGATTGATTACTTTGAAATCTGCTGCCACCTATTGGCAGGAGGCTTGTTTATAGGTCAAGAAGGGAAAAAGAAGGAAAATATAAAGTTCTCTTGCTTCCTGCTGGCTACCGACCCAGTATGCTGTTACTTATTTCTCCTCAGCATCCACTATTTATTGCTTAATAAGACGCAAACCAAAGGGAAACAGGATCACCATTTGTGCAACTCAAAAAAAAAGTTGATTGTTGGAAATTGTTGGTGAAAAGGCTGAAGAATAGATATTTGATTAGGCTGCAAATGAAGTCTTAGGTGGGATGATTATTTGTGAAACAAGTGTGTTGTGGCTTTTGTGTTGATGGCAGTGGGGCTTCTCATTACAGCCTCAATTAAACAGAGATTTTCAAAGAACCGTGGTTCACTTCCAGACTAATTTGTTTGTGCACAGATAAACAGCCTCTACACTGTGCCATTTACAAATGGCCTAGTTAAAAAAATGGCCCCAGGCCCTTTAATTCAACAAAAAACAAACACACAAGTAACCAGTCAGATTTTTCTTTTTTTTGGTTAGAAAACAACTATTACCTTTTTTGCTTAATGATTAATTGGCATTTTAAGAGTCAATAGATCAGCATGCAATTACTTCCTTCCTCTTTAATTTAGAAAACAAATTTTAGTTTCACCTAAACTCCTTGTTGATTTGGGTTTGTTGGAGTGTGAATTCCCATCTGCTGTTTGCTCCAAATGTTTGAGGAAAATCCTGCTGTATTAAGTAGGGAACACACTTAATATGACTATAAAACCCAAGTAAACACATCTTCATTCCCTTTCTGCAGTCATCTCTGCACTCCACCAACAGCTTGCTTATCAATGAAACATCTGCCTATGAACAAACTGTGCATCCAGTTGGAAATTGGTTTATGCCTCAGAATAAAAGAACCTAGAAATGAAGCATCTTATTAAATCTAGAAATTTGATTTTACGTCTGCTTTAGGCACCAAATACTCGAGCTTCCCATTCAAATTCCAAGCGCTTTCAAATCTAAGTTCAGATGTGCCGTTCTTCGTTGTAGTAAAATGTGGAGCAAAAGCTCTTTTAATAAGACCTTTGCTATAAACACATCAGAAACGGCAGCCATCTGTGACACCGGAGGAGGAACCGTCAGTAAGAATACTCTTAAGGGCAGAGAAATTATTCCTGTAATTGCTGTAAAATGATATTTTTTATGTGTTTATGCAACATCGACAGTAGGATAATTGAATTTCTAACAACCTTTGGTTTATTTGTCAAAAAAACATACAAAAATCAAAACCTTCAAAAATCTGCACAGGTATTAGAGCTCAGTTTCCTGGGAGTCGGATCATTAACAACCATTGTGTGGAGCCTGCAGGAAAGGGTGAGATAACTTAATGCAATTTTAAACAGTGTTTGGAGCAAAGTAATTGTGGGTTGTAAGTGTGGGTAGGTAATAAGACTAGCTGGCAGAAACGGCATCATTTAGGAGGAAGTGTTGGAGGGAGGGGAGGGAGGGGGGGGGGCAGAACACATGAAAAGCTTCAGTCGGTGCGGTTTCAGCCAGTGTTCCCCACAGGGAAATTAAGCCTGGGTTCTCTTGTGCTCAGTAGGCTACTGAGACACGGTGGACTGTGGCTCAGGGTACAGTTTGTGTGAAAAGAGGGAGGACCGTTACTGCCAAAAACTACTGTTATACCCAGGATTAACTGACATCAGAGCCATTTAGCCCGAGACATGCAGCAACCCAAGCATGGCGGAGGTAGAAACGGTGCTAAGGCGAGACGAAAGGAAAGCCACAAAGCAACAAAAGTGGGGTTTTAGCGAGATTAACCACACTGTCGATAGCAGAGAAAGGGGGAAAAAAACGCCCGCCTCCTGCAGGATTTACGGAGTAACTAGGACAATACACAAAGATAGGAGACTAAAGGCTGGACCAGGTACTCGGAATCTGTGTGGTTACCAAACAGCCGTTTCCGTCTTTGACTTTGTCAAACGTCAGATTTGAAACGGCAATTTTCTGTCATCTAGGTAGAAGGAATCACTGTGACTCAGCTTGGTAATAATACCTGAAATCAAGGGCAGTTGATTTTTCCTCCTCTGGTAACCCAGAGGGGAGATGATTATTGAATGGTCTTACCTTAAAAAAAAAAAAATAATAATGATAATAATTCAGTAGCCCTAAGGTATTTTTTATGACTCAGACTGTTTTATGGAGGGTGACCGGTCCTGTGATGCCCCCTGGAGAAGGGCGCCAGCTGCTCTACGACCCCTGACAGGATAAGCGGGGATAGACTACGGGGCAGGTGAATGGATGATGGATGAAAGTGACAAAGAGAAGCTTCTCGTACCGTCGCAGCCTCGTTCCACCTGCCCCACCTTGTGGAGGGCATCTGCGATCAGGTCAGGGAGTCTCCCGTTCAGGTCCACAGAGGCCAAGCAGCCCTGGTACCCGTCCCGGGACGCGATCAGTTTGGGCAGATTGCTGTACATGCTCTTCGTTACGCCACCGATGTACAGCTCTCCTGCAAAACACACACATGAAGAAGGTTGTAAGAGATGCAAACAAACAAAAATGATCCGTAAGAAACTTCTGGTTTTGCTAGAAATCCAAGGCTAATCTTTGACAAACAGCCACTCTTCTTGAATTGTAGCTTTGAATTTAATGACTTTGTATTTCCATCTTAAACATTATTAACACCAGTATAAACTCACCTGTTATTGTTAGTTTTTTGGTTTTATTTTTTTCAGATCTAAGGAATTAAGGCATTGGAAGGTAACAAACCTCTGTGTTGAAAATTAACAATATATTACATCATTTTCAAACTCCACCTAGTGAGTCAAGTCAGACCTCTCAGTATTCTAAGCACAAATAGTCGACTAATAAACTTGTTGAGAATGACCTGATTATATTTTTTTAGTCTTCTTCAGGTTGTGACAGGTGTCATGTTATAAACAAAAATATATTGATTCAATAACATCTGGATCATTTCTACAATTCATTTTAAACACTATTCCCATAGTTGAGTACTTATGTTAAAAATATGTTTATTTTGGAAAATCTAATTCTAATAATAATAATAATAATAAACAATTGGGGAAAAAAACTCAATTTGAAAAGGAAAATCCAACATTTTCTTACAGTCCCCTTGCTTTAAGCAGTCATTGGAGCTCTCACAGGTTTCTATATATTCTGCTCTCTGCAGTTACCTTTGACCTTTAACCCTTTGATTTCATGCAACAGCCTCTTGTTGCAGCCATCGTGTTTATACAGTGAAAGCAATTTTTTTAAAGCTAAACAAATTAACTTGTTGAAGTTGAAAGTGTATAAAAACAAAGAGATTGTTGCAGTTTATTGTGCAAAGAACAGTTGTCATCATAAAGAGTTATTTCCTTTCCTTGTTAGCTGTAAGCCCATTTAAAAGTGATTTATCCGCTCTAGTTGCTCCAGACACTCTGGCAAATTACACTAACAAAAATAAGGTTTTTCAGCTATACTCCATATGAAACTGCTTATTAAACTATTAATTTTAAATCTATGAAGTAGTGTGTGTGCATCTTCTGGTTAAAAAACAAAACACACACAAAAACTAAATAATCGCATGTCACTTTTGCGCTGCACAAATACAAAGTGCTCTACATGCTGCTTAATTTCTTCGCTCCAAAATGTTTTATTAGCAACTGCTGGTAAAGGAGAGATGAGCAAAACTTCAAGCCACTAAAGAACAAACGGGGATCCCACGAATCACAGCATGCATCTTAAGAGTGCATCCTCCACACACACACGCACACACACACACACACACATACACACACACACACACACACACACACGCCTGTCAAAATATTACCCTCACCGCCACACAGGAAAATTGACATCTCCGAGCCAAGCAAATGTGTCTGTCAGTAGGTTTGCTCCTTAGAGACTCTGTCCCTGACAGAGTGGCTGTCATTACCGAGGCAGCAGAAGCATGTTTGGATGATTACATGATTCAAAGAAGCAGCTTACAGTTGACACCAATAGCTTTGCCAGCGTCAACCCGGCACACTGGAAATGGGATTTGATGTCTGAAAGAATTTTTATCTACTGTACTCTTTGGAGGAGAGACGCGGGACGTACACAGTTCACTTACTTATGAACGTAGTAGAAAATTGCGAATCCTAAAGCAAGATGATAAAAAAAGCTGAGTTTTGGGAACTCTCAGTGCTCAAGCACAATTACAGCATAAAAGAGGGGAGGGAAAAAAAACTCATCTAGTTTTAAACCTAATTATTTTTCTCCCCTGTCTCTTCGTTGCGGCTCCTCCATTTCGTCAAGTCGCTGAAAGCAGCGAGTGAAATTATGGCAAGCGCAAGAAAAAAAGGAAGAAGAAAAAAAAGGGTCTTTGATGTCAGGGGATATGAATAAACACGGTTTGAAATGCTTCAAGGTTTTCGGATCATCAAAACCTATACTTTATCTTTGAGCAGGCACAAAAACGGAGACCCAGCAGAAACTCCTCCACGAGGGGGACAAGACGCTGCTGTGCAGATAAGATCATCAGAAAATCGGAAGAATTTTCCGTCAGCTAAAAACTGGGGAAAATTTCACGGCGGAGGACGGAGCCGCAAGGTCAATTATATGTGGACTTTGGGTAATGGAATGAGTCAATGATGTTTGCCGACTTCTCTCCAGAATTAATGAGCACTTGACACTTCATATTTTCCAGCCAGGGCTCCCGGACATTATAATCAATACAATAAATTCATTTACCGTTCGCCTGAGTGATGTCCTGAAATCACAGCCGTGAAAGCCATTTAGCAAACATGAAATTATCGAAATGAAATTTATCTAAAAAATATAAAAAAATTTAAAAAAAATAAAGCAAACAGTGCATTTTTTGCCAAAGGCAACATGTTTTAGACTCCATTGGCTGTCGGTTTAACGATAGAAGGCGAGAGGTAGTAGAATGGTTGTAAAGTAAGGGTCACTAATGATGAAATAATTGGAATTAATTCAAACATTCATTAAACTAAGCAGGCAGGCATAGTGTTGTATTTAGAACTGAATATTCTCATTTAATATCATGGGCGGGACAATAAATCTGACAGTGGTTCTGTGGCACCAACTTATGCTAATGAGCTGGAGTGAGTCTGTCTGGTGTGGAGAATCACTTCCCTCACCCACCTGTTGGTGGAAGCAGTGAGTCGGTGATGTGTGAGAACCAATATAAGAACATTTTAAAAGTGAGCAAGTTGGAGAAACATCCAGTGTGAAAAATAAAAATAACTCAAACCATCACAGCAAAGGATTGCTACAAAACCAATAACTCATATTGGTTGTTCTTTCTTAGATTATACTTGACTTTACCAAATGATCAACTGACTTTATGTGCACCGTATTACAATTAGTATTGGTCTAGACCACATGTGATTAGATTCCAAACATATGATTGGACTGGATTAGAATAAACTGAAATTTAAACTAATGCTAATTCTGTATTTAATGTCAACTGAGTTAAACTTGGTTAACAGCCTTGAGATTGAAAATAAACCTGGCTGATACTGACTGAAAAGTTTTTTTTTCCTAAAACAGTTTCAAAAACACCTGCGTCAAAATGGAACCGTTTCCAGAAATGTTTTCATCCACATGGAAACACAAAGAACGGCCCCAAAACACAGGTTTTACTCTTCCTAACCTGCAGGTGGCGATAAACAGGAGTATGGAACATGCAGTTAAAACATCCAGGAGAAGAAAACAAGAACGGTGAACAACCTCTAGAACTCCCTTTCTGGTGAAAATAAAATCAAAAATCAAAAATATCACTTACAAAATATTTGTAAGTGATATTCCTCCTCAAGGTTATAATGTTGAAATTGAATTATATATAAAAACGTGTGTATTCTGGCATATTTAAATGGTTTCACAAAACGTGACAAAACAATATTTAGCATGGAGAATTCTCAGAATGTCTGTTCTAGGCTAAGTTAAAATTAATAATCTAATATACATAAAATTGGTTTAGACAAAAGTCATTTAGTAGGTCAAGAATAACATGATAAATTGTATGACTTGAGTTATCTTGCCACAGGCTTTATTAGCATTAATGCCTGCTTCAAAGTACGAACATTAAACTGAAGAAGGTTGACTCCGTGCCAGATGCTGCATCCTACGCTGGCTCTGCTGGAACCGGCAATAATGTCTGTGGTCCTGCTGAAGAGCTCCAAGAGATTCCTGGGATTGGACAAATTATTGCCACACAGGCATCACAGAACACCACTTCCACCTCCATGATCACCGTAATGACCCTTCACACTGACAGGAGGAATGGGTGTGTTTGAATATGGGGCCCAAGAGAGTCACTGACTCTACCATTCGAAAGAACACACCAGGCTGACATTTAGGTAAGGAAGAGAAGGCTTTCAACGGGTTTTAAAGAGAGATGGAGATCTCTCTATCGATGCTTTCATTAGTCCTTTAAGGCATAATCTTAATTGTTAAATCATGTTCACACCTTGTGCACAATTTGGTTAGTTAGTCTGAGTGGTCAAAAAAATCAATTTAAACTAAAGCAACTTTATTGTTGAAACTAAGAAACACTCAACAGTTCTGCACTTCTATTTCAAGCTAATTGTTGGGTTATTATTATGTTAAGTACCTTTACTTTAATTTTTTTCAATCTGTGTTGAACAAAAGAATCAGCTTAGAGGCCACATAAAGGGAGGGAAGTATCTAAATATAGTTTATAATGTTCAACTCAAACAACTATCAATCAGGGAAAAAGTATCAAAAGTCACAGTTTCACAATATAATTGCTGTGAAAGTAAAGAAAAGAGTTTTGTACGTATATAAATTTATAATGGAGAACTTTGCTTTTATGACAAAGTGTTAAAATCCAACACCGGTGTTAAGGTGACTCATTTCCTTTGGTGAGAAAACCTCAGACGCACAAAACCAAACCTGTGTATTTCATCCTCGGCTGTAATTGGCTCCCCGAGTGTAGTGATGGTTTCAAAGTCGTCACCCGTATCCACCAACACTCTGATATGCATTATTTACATTTGTCATTAGGAGACCTCCGATATTGAAAAGAAAAGGCCATGAATGTGCAATGTGCGATCTTTGGGCTCAATCCGCAGAGACGACTCTCTGGTGAACACAGAGCCCACCATTAACTTTCATTAAATGCTCTATTAAGATCCTCTCGGTTTCTCCCCCCCATCTCTCTCTCTCTCTTTCTCTTCTTTTTCCGCCTTGTGTTTGCCTCACCGTCACGCTGGCTCTAATTGCTGAAGATTGAATCATTACTGATCAAAAAAACACACAGAATCAACCACAAAAACAGAAACACGTGCGGCCGCGCCGCGGCGGCGACCGACTGTCGGGCGGTGGGGTGTGTGATGCGAGGAGGGCTGGGACAACGGCAGCGAGCCGGAATACGCAGGGAATCTGATTGCTAATTACAGAGGCGCTCCCTTATCCACAGTCATCACAACAGGACGACTGGTCTGAGGAATAAATGTTGAGCCTGCTTGTGCAGTAATTGCCGATGCTAAATTATAAGTTGTCTAATCGTGTTGCGTGCATAGACTCTGTTTGGAAGGTCTGAGAACAAATGATATAGAAAGGAGGAAGGCAACTGAAGCTATAATTACTTGATGGCACGCTATTTTGACAACAGGTGTCTTCTTGCTGAAGCTGAACTCCTCTGTGACTACAGGCGGCAGAATGCAGCTCTGAAGTGGTTCCTTCAGACAATGCTTTAAAAATAGCTCTTCATCTGATTATTTGCAGGAAACTGAAGAAGGGAGGTAAACATGGCTGTCATTTCTCATTACTGCTGCAATAAATTAAAACTTATCCTACCTGTACAAACCTCTCAGGGATGATGTTATGACTAAGAGTGCACTGATTTTTAAAAACATCTGACTTGCCGATTGCGATGTTGGCAAATATCGATGTTATTAACTGAGAAGTTATTAAATGAAGCAACAAAGTTGCTAAGTTCTACTGGGTTCCAAATAATAATTCCCTTCTCACCCTCCTCTCTCTCTTTCATCCTCTGAGCTTAGGTCCTCTACCAGAGGCCTGGGAGCTTGAGGGTTCTGCGCAGTATCTTGGCTGTGTCTAGTACTGCACATTTCTGGACTGAGATGTCTGATGTTGTTCCTGGGATCTGTTTTAGCCACTGCTCCAGTTTGGGG
>CAEGAF010112700.1:0-26848 GCA_903067075.1 Micropoecilia bifurca
TCTTGCTTTTCTGCAGCAGACATTCTGCTAATATGCATTCTCACGGCTGTTTCGCTAGGAACAGCTATTTTTCTAGTTCTGTATTCATTTGATTTTTTTCATTAGATCAGCCTGGTTTCTTTTTTACTTTATTTTAGTGCTTTGTTAGTGATTCTAGTTTGTTTATTTCTTGCCTACTTATTTTTTATGTTAGACTTAATTTCCTAGTCCCCACTTCTGTCCCTGTCTCTCCTCTGCATGCCGGCTGCTCTTTCTGCTAATCAATTATTCTGCTCCATTGTTCCAGCATTCACACTCCCTGTATTTACTCACTTCTCTCTATTTTCTTCCTTCTGGTTTCTTTTCTTTTGTTTAATCCCATTGCATCCCCATCAGTATCCTGGCATTATCATTTTTTTCCCCATTGGATTTATGATTTTTGTTCTACTCTGGCTCCCTGAGTTCTCTGTGATTTTTTGATTCATTATCATCTCGTCTTGTTGCATTTTAGTCCGCTAACAAACTCATCAGGACAGTTTCGCGTGGAATTAAAAAGAGAAACTTTTTGAGAGAAGCATTTGTGGGTATGTTTTATGTCAGCCTGTCAAAAAGCAACTAGTGTCTCAGAAAACTGCTGCAACAGTGGAAAATAGGATTTAGCCACTACTTAATGTTCACATTAATAAGTGCGTCTTCAGTAACTAACTACTCAGAGCTGCACTTGCTCTGTAGCTGCAGAGCTGCAGCAGAGAACCCAGCCCAGCTCACCATGTGTCAAACTTTCAGCACAAATCAATGTGGACTTTAATGTTCTCTGTGTGGCACCAGGGAGCGACAGGAGATATAGTCCAGGGCTGCTTCTGCTCTTCACTGGTGTAGTCTCTTGGCTGCTTAACATCATTACTGCCCTCCTGTCGCCACAGCAACCGGCCTGGTCACATCCTCGGCAAAGCGTCAACATTTGAGCTCAGTTTGTTTGCATGAGTGTGTGAGCTTTAAATTGTGGAGGCTGGGCTGCATGTACCAAACGGAGTCAGTCAGGGGTTTCTGCGTGTCAGTATATGTGGCTTGTAGGGAATAAATAAACACAGCTTTCATTACTTTGCATAATATCCGACACGCCATTTTATTAACACTCCTCCACATCACCTTTGTTCCTCTTGCTTTGGTCCCACGCCGCCGCCGGTGTGTCCCCAGGATGTGACCACACGCCTCGCGCGCCAACTGAAGGTTTAATAACGCTAAAAGGTTCGCCGCCCCCACACCTTTGTGTTCTCTCCCTCAGTAACCTCGTTCATTACTGGAATTATCAGCTCCCATCTAGTAACTCACCTGCCTGCCGAATGAGTCACACAGACTCTGGGAAACAGTGGTGGGCGTCAGACAGGGATATTTATACTGCTCAAACGCATGGAAGCTTTGACGGCGGAAAAGCACAAAGAAAAAGTTTTTGTGCTGGGTTTATGGGGAGAACAAAAAACAAAAAGTTTACCCAAGAGTGTAATATCCTGATATGAACAGATTAGAAATCAATAATTCATCAGGAGAAGCCCTAAGAGTGTGTTCATGTTTCTCTAAGAGATGTATCATCTCTAAGAGCTAAATAATAAATGGTAAAGTAGCGGTCTGAGTGTCTCGGTGTTGCAGACTTTTGCAAACCCCTTTAAACTTGTTCACATTTTCCCACACTACAACCACAAACTTTACTGTGTTTTACTGGGATTTTGCACAAAAGAACAACTCAGAATGTGCATAATTGCTTGAAAAATAAAATGCTTGAAAAATAAAAATCTGAGTAGTGTGAAAAGCGTTTGACGCAAACTTTTCTCAGGTGCCAGAAAATAAAACATGGCTGACATGCCATTTATTTAATAATATGGATGTTTTTGTTTTATTACCTTTTGATAGATGCTTGTCCCATTTAGTATCAGATGTAGAGTTCTTTGCTAAATATAAATGTTTTTCAGCTAAATCAATGTGTTGACATTTATTAAAAGCTAATATTCACGTGTGCTCTCCATTCAATCTGACGGACCCTGAATTAATATCTAAAGTAATATTTAGCGAGCATATCAGTCATTAGATGTGTTAAAACGGTGGATGCATGTCCCAAAAATGTAATCTCTTTTATTCTTTTAACAGTAGGAATTTTAAAAGGTATTTGTCACTTACATTTATGCAATACTTTCTGTTGGTCAATCTCATAAAATCTGGCTGTGATATTATGAAATGTGTAACACCTTACAAGGTATGAATTCTGTCGCAAGACATTCTGTAAACGGTTTAAATGTGCTTACTACCACCTAAATGCATGCTAGATCTACTCCGGGTAATTAATTATGATTTAATGCCACTGGGTCTGAATTCTCTGGGCATTAAATTCGTGCTTTTGATGCTCCGTGTTCATTCTGCTGATGTGTGTGGTTTGCTCAGTCCGGTATGTCTGCTCTGACCTTTCCAACACGTCAAATGAAAAACGGAAGCAATGCGACTGGGACCGTAAAACACAATACAACCAGAATCGCTGCATAATCATTTATTCACATATTTCTTTTCACATGTTATAGTCTATTATTGCTGCAGTTAAGGCGCCTTTCCAATTTTCTGCTTTCGGTATTCTCCATAAAACGTGATTTCCTCGTCGTGTCTCTTTATGTTTTTCATCTTCATGCATGCTGAATATTACATTTCACAGGAGCAGGATGCAAATAAATAAAACAGTCTCTTTTTAAGTTACATGTCATATTCTATTCCATTCTATTAATGCTTCTGTAACATGCCTTTTTCAAAGTCCGAAGAAGAAAGGAAGAAAGAAAGAAATCAAAGACTTTGTGGGACATTGTCTCCATTAGAGGTGGGGGATTGAAGGCATAACAAAGAGCACATTAATGCTAAATATTGTTAAAGCTGCAATCTATGGTTAATTTTCAGAAGCACCCAAAGCCCTTGCTCCCCGCCCACATGTAGCCTATCCATATGTGGCAGGGAAAAAGGCTAAGTGTAATTACTACATTTCCTCTATGTACAGTAACTTTGAAATATGGCACCAAATGTGCTTGTGAAAAAGGTCTGAGGTTACGCATTAAAATATTTGTGACTAGGTTATTTTGTATCTTCCCTCCGTTTAACTCAAAAACGGTCTGCGTGTAATTACTCTATTCACAAGCCCTCGGCAGCGAGAGCATTTTACAAGCTGACGTAAGGATACTGGCGTGGTTTTGGGTTCTGAGAGTAAACGGCGCGCCTCAGAGGCACCGGGAGCAACGAACAGCACCGACACAGTGTTGCAAATAAAATAAAACTCATTGTCAGTCCGTTTTCTTTGTGGCATCTGATCCATCAAAGCACATGAAGAAGTGTGACCTTTTTTTTTCTTTTCTCCCCCCACAACAAAAATCCTGCAGCGACAACAACAATACAACACAAATACTGTGTTCCAGTTCACAAGGGTCATTCTAGTGCTCATAGATTATGCTCATTTAAGAAAAAAGGTGCTTATTTATCCATCAAGTGACTATTCTCCCAACAATGAGAAATAACTATCTTACTTTCAGTAATTCAGAATAATTTAGCATTCAGTTTCCCATACACACACACACACACACACACACACACACACACACACACACACACACACACACACACACACACACACACACACTCTCCTGCATATGCATGCACGCACTCGCGTAAGCTCTTGCATATGCACATATGGAAAAAATTACATCATCTTTTTATCTGACCTATAGCAAAGGCAACTAAGAAAGAACTGTAGATTTTTCAACCTCAGACTATCTTTACAGTATCTTAGTGTAATTTGTTAATGCTCAGTTTCAGTGTTAGTTTCTCTGAAAGCACCTAGTGTCACCCAGGGAGAGGTCAGAGGTCAGAAAACTGGACATACAAGTTTTCGCGGGTGGTTCTTTTTGTCTTCAAGTGTCAAAAACTCTTTTGGGTGACATGTCATGTTGTTGTGACTGCACAGAGTCTGTGCTCTTGACCAGTAAGGGTTCAGTGGTCAGTCTCGTGTCCTACAGGCCGGGGAAAAGCTCTCGTCCAAAGTTTCAAAGGTCCTCGAGCTCCCAGGCGGAGAAGCCTCTGTCAGACATACGCTGACTCACTGGACTGGGTCCTGCCCAGGTTCGGGGCCTGGGACAGGTGTGAGACGTCCTTCTTGCGTACTTCGCAGATGGACTTCCTTCGGGCCTGCACACCCCGGATGGCCGTCTTTATCTTCCTCCATCCAAGGTGGTTGAGCTCGGCCAGGTTGAGCAGCACACATATGCCGCTCACAGCGAACATAAAGACCAGGAAGACAGTTTTTTCCGTCGGACGAGACACGTAGCACTCCACCTCCTTCACACAGGGGTAGCGGTCACACTCGAACATCCCCGGGACGTTAAAGCCGTACAGGAAGTACTGGCCGGCCAAGAAGCCGATCTCCAAGGCGTTGCGGAACACCACCTGGATGACGTAGAAGCGGGAGATGCCTTCCTGCCGCCGCACCTTGGAGCTTTTGTGCGTGGGAAGGGCCCCTCGGGGTCCGTTGGGGATCTCCTTGACGTCCATGTCGTGGTCGTCCTTGCTTTCGGGGTGCACCAGGATGCCGTTGATGTTGCGGGAGTGCAGTTTGCGAACGTGGTGGTCGTGGTGGCGACCGTGGTGGCCGTGTCCGTGGTGGTCCATGTGAGAGTGAAGCAGGGAGTAGCTGCGGTCACGCGCTTTGGCGGACTGGTGGACTGAGTACGTGATGAAGCACAGGCTCGGCGTGCAGACCAGGATGATCTGGAAGACCCAGTAGCGGATGTGCGAGATGGGGAACGCCTTGTCGTAGCAAGCCTGGTTGCAGCCGGGCTGCATGGTGTTGCAGATGAACATGATTTGCTCGTCTTCATACACCTTCTCGCCCACTATCCCGACTATGAGGATACGGAAGATCACCACCACTGTCAGCAGGATCCTGCAGAGGCACAAAAGAAGAAGGAGCAGGCAGGTAGGGGAGCGGAGAAAGACGACATCAGTTAATGACGAGCAGATGTACCAAACTGCAGGGGAAACCTGTGTATGTGTGACTGTTCAGTTTAGATGCTGAAATTCTTGTTCACTACATTCTAAATGATTTTTCGTTTGGCTCGTGACTTTCTTTTTCTAAGCTGAAGCTATGAAAATAATTTTCTTAGTCACTAATCACTTGAAAACTCAGCAAGAAAGTAAGTTTTAGACCAACTCTGCTTGAATATTTGTGTTTGTGTTCAATCCTACGACTATTCAGATACTGAAACAAACTATTTAGTAAAACTGTGATCTGGTTCAATAAAAAAACTCACCAAACTGAATTCAACTGATCTCAACGGAGCTAAGTAGCAATATATCCTATTGAAAGGATCTGAACCGAACTGTGTTGAATTGATTAACTACACTCAGAGGAGCTGATTGTACTGACTTCAGTTCTAAATGATCTGAAATTAAAATTTAGTAACTAAACCCAAGTTAGTGGAATTACATGGGTTTTATGTCAATGAAATTGTTCCTGGTTTGACATGATTTGTTCTGCAGATAAGAGCTGGGATTGAACTAAACAGAATCAAAAGTAATTCTGCTCTTTAAAGTGGGCTGACATGTGACTTGAGTGTTGGTGCTGTAAGCGGTTTCTGTTAAACCGAGTTGAATTGACCTGAATTAATGTGAACTAATTCCCTGGAGACGACGTAAATGGCTCTGAACATTCATGGTAAAACCTTCTGGGTTTTAACATTTAAACGAACAATGTTCACTTTTTATGTTAATGTTTTTTAAGTGTAAAAACCCCATAAATCTTAGATTCCACCATGTTGCTATTTATTAAACAAGGAGGAAGCAAAACCCTTTATCATGCACAAATAAACTGCTGAACTTATTGGTGGTGTTTTCTCTTTTTACCACAACTGCAACAATGATACCAATTAACTTCTCTGTTGCACTGAAGGGTTTCCTACATACTGCTGCACTTTGACCCTCACGGCCACCAGGAATGGTTTAATTTACGTCTAAGCGTCACAGTTTAAGAGCTTTTGGCGATGCGTCGCTTTTAAATCCTTTGCACTTATTAAAAGAAAGACTCAGACAAATCCTCTCTTCCAAGACTCACGTCGACAAACTATTGTCAGCTTTTTCTCCCCGACGCATAAATGCTGAGCTGTCAAGGGTGGCTGTTCTAAAACCTGTCAGGACCTCCCATTGAGCATTATTAGAGCGCTGCTGCAGTCATAGAAAGCCAGTGGTGCAGCTGCTTTTTAAGGCCTCTGAGAGACTGATGTGCTGCACTGTTACATTCTGGTGTCGATCCAGCTTGGGCACTGCGGAGGAGGACTGGGGCTTTAGGGCTGCACACTCAGCTCTTTTTAATGAGCAAGGAAAGCCTGCGCATCATGGGGGCTCCCCGATACTCACGCCACAATGCAGAGGATGTGCCTGTAGCCCTCCTGCATGGAGGAGGTAATCACTTTTAAAACACTTGCTCCTGCGCACAACAGGGACACTTGCTGTGCAAGTTAGGGGACAGAGAAAATAGGTTAGAAAACCCCTGGTAGACGGCATTCACTAAGGACCCGTGCTTCTAAGGAGGGCTAAAGTGAAGCGGTATTGATGTCTCTTTTACGAACAAGTGGATTGCCACACTTTCTACCTGCATTAGGGGGAAAATTCTGGAAGGAGGAAAGAACAAAGTTAGGGGGGAAAAAGCACTGCAAAGATTGATAAAAGGGAAGGGAAAGTGTCTGAATCCAGGCTTCCTAGTGGAGGGAATAATAAACGTCTCTGAAGAGCATGACTGGGATGACAGCTTGTTAAAGCAAAGTGAGAGGCAGGTGAAGATAAGAGCAGAGAGGAGCATGTGTTGACATAAAGCAGACTTAAAATAGAGCAGTGTTGCATTACGGCTGTTCCTGCCCCACCTGTGTTTATCTGCTTGTGTGTGATACTTTTCTTTTTAATAGACAGACTCAGGGATGCAGAAACAAAGACAAAGACTCAGCCATGTGTGCAAAATGGTGAACACATCCAGCAGCCTGTGCTCAAAGCAGCTGCGAGTGCCTATGCTACACTGACTCTGAGTGTGTTTGATAACCCGACTGAGCGCAGCTTCCCTGCAAGTTTTGAATTTAAGATCTTGCATGTAATTTACATGAAGCGTCGTGGCTCTGTTCACTCAGCCTCGGTAGGATCAGGAGGTTCGGCAGCGAAGCGTTTGAGAGGAAACTGATGCACCTTTTGCCGTTTCTTGCGTAAACCTCTGAATAATTTTGAACAGTTCCTCTTTAATTTTGTTTTCGCAAATGGAGACTGTGTTTGAAAACTGTGCTTGCAATGTGCCCCAACATGGGGACAACTATTTTCCATTTAGTGGAAATGCAAACACATGCAGGAACACTCAGTCGGGCAGCGTTTTCTTTATGGTGCCGAACAGTGTAACGCTCACGCCTACGATAACACTCTGGGTGGAGAGCCATTTCCCTCGTATCAAAAACCTCCACTCAGTATTTGATGCATGCAGACATGGACTTTTTTGGTTGCATATATTTAACTGTAATATTTGTTCACATTCTGTTTTAATCAACAAAAGTTACATTGTGTTTTGTGTAAAATTCAAGCTTTTTCCCCTTGTCAAGAAATACTACCCACATACTGCGTGGAAAACTAATTCAGTCCCCTACCTCCAATGTTCACATGGTGAAGAACTCAAAGACAAGGCGTCTTTCTGATGCCGAAACGATTTTGTTGCATTGCTTCTGTTTCTGTCTGATCTATTATAGAAGCTGTTTCGCAACAGATGGCTTGTTTCACCAATAATCAACAACGTATACGATCCCTGCAACGTAATTTAGCATATAACCACTTAGCAGTCAACTGGAAATATGCAAGATGTTCGGTGCAAACCAGTGGCCTGCTCATTAAACGCTCCTCTCATCCAGCTTACTGAGGCTTATATCCGAGGTTTAATTAGTGGTGGTCTTAACTCTCAAGAGTCATTTTTGTGTGCATTCATTTGTGGCTTCGTTTCTTTCATAAACACTCTCACCTCACATATACTGCGAGCCTTTTGTTAGTACTTTAAAGTAAACTAACCGGTATGCTGTTCATTTTAATTAAAGCTACTGCAATCTGTTACACAATCTACAACCTTTACACAGATGGTGTTAAACAATTCAAGTCCCTGACATCATGACATATGTTTTTATAGAATTGTTTTTTTTTCACATCGTGTGATCGTCGGGTGATTTATCTTCTTAGATTATAAAATTAAATGAAATAGAATCAGATAGGAATCGGAGGTTCCTATCTGATTGTAGTTTACAATCAGATAGCTTGTAGTTTACGGCTAAACCGTAAACTACAAGCTACGGTTAAACACACAAGCGTGTGTTTAACCGTAAACACACGCTTGTAGTTTACGGTTAAACCGTAAACTACAAGCGTGTGACAGTCTGAACTCATGGAGGCTTGAATGCCTTTCAGTTCCTGAAAATAAAACAAAAACATCTGCAGTATTCAGAGATATTTCAAGAGTATGACCCATACTGTATCACAATGGTCAAAGATGTTTCTTTATGTGTTTTACTTATTTTTGTTAAGAATAACAGTTACCACATCCTATGTGAGGGAGCAGCAGCTCTGTAATCTGCGCTGAAATTGAGCAGAGGTTTGTTAAACTCTTTACCTCCATGTCAGGTTTGAACATGTGCTCTTGCTGAATAAAAGTCTCTTTTGGGTTTAAAATGTATGATTGACCATAAATTCCCTGTTTTACCTGAAGTGACTAATAATAAAAAAAGATTTTAGGTTGATATTTCTCTAACTTTGATTCATGAGGGTAGCTCTTTTCATGCTTTTCTTGTATATCCTTTTATGCACATTGTAAGCGGAAAGCGGCTGCATAAATACCAAGTAGGTTGTTTTTTTTAATTAAATAAGCTACTTGCAGTGCTTTGCAGAAATACTCTTCTGTACTTTTTACATTTTTTTTTTGACAATTTGATCAGTTGCAACCACAAATGTCAGTGTATTTTACTGGGATTTTGAATCTAACAGACCAGCAGAAAGTAACCCATAATTTAGTTTTTTTATGGTTTTAAAGGTCTGATTGTTTGTTTTGGATTGTTGTCTTCCATCTACCTGCCCATAAACCGTGGCAAGCTTCTCTCCTCCAAAGCATCATCCTGCCACCGCCCTGTCTTACTGTAAGACTTTATGCCACACACACAAAGACCCTGACAGTCAGTCTGCATCTCTTCTGAGCAGAACGCCTTCTTCAACAAGTTAATCATATTAGATTTTATTGAGGGGTGTTAAGGTAAGAAAAGGCTGAATACAAATGGCACCACAGTTTTCATATTTTGTCCTGTGTCAAATATTTATATTTATACACTTCTTCTTTCACTTTATTACTCTGATGTAATTAGCCTAGATCTGTTTCTTAAAACAATAATAGAATATTTTGAAGTGAGAAAACTGATGTGTCTAAATGTTTAGATTTCCGTTAATCACGTTAAAGGCCAGATTTTTTTGTAATTTTATTGAGGACGAGCCATTTGTTTGACGTCGCAGTGCCGGCAGCCGTTTCTGGCTGCGGTTTTCTCACTGCAGCTTTGTTCACCTCAGTGGTTACTTTGCAGATTTAACCTGTGGATGTTCAATACTGCAGCTACGGTCATTCAGTCTGTGCTGAAGCAATTTTTGTCATTAAAAAAAAAAGAAAGAAAAAAATCCCAAGACATTGCATGTATTGAACGCTTTGTGTGTTTTCAAGAGTATGTGTATTTATGTGTTTGTGTGTGTGTGCGCACCAGTGCTGGGTAACAGGATAATCAGCATGAGGCGGATTGCTGCATTAGCAGAACGCGGTGCACCGAGGTTATCTGCAAACATCAGTGTTTTAAGTCCCGCAGAATAACAAGCCAATACTGTTAGCTGGAGCAGATCAGGACAGTAAAGCCCAGAGGCAGAACCTGCAGAATATTCAATAGCCATCATAATTAATGAAAAAAAAGGGGGTTCAGAATCTTAAGTGGTCTTACACCCCAAGGGAAGACTCTAAAAATAAACTCACTCGCTGGGCAAAATTGGTAAAGACAACATGAAAAAGATTCAGGCATTTCAACAAATGGATCCCTCAGCAAAAGGTTCTTTAAATGATGGGTTAAAAAAAAAAAAGATCACCCACATCAGTCTCCCTCTCATCACCTCATTTAGCTGCCTTCCTCCCAGAGGACTTCCTCTTAGTTGAGACTAATGCTTAGAATTTCAGAGGCCTCTGAAATCCCCTATTGCTGTCCAATAGACGTTTCAGGATTTGAAGAAAACTGATGTGTCTCTCATTCTCCCCCCGCCCCACGTGGCTTCACATTCAGAGCTTCTCATTTTTATCTATTTGCGCCGCAGAGACGACACTTGGCATTTCCCTAAAACTTCAAAGATCGGCAGCGACTCGTGGGCAAGCAGAAGTAAAGGTCTGGATGGACGACAAGTGGAGGAAGCGGAGATACGAGCGTCGCGCTTCGCTTCGAGAAGCCCTTCGAACGAGTCTGCTGACTGACCTGTGTGATTTGTGTTTCACTTTATGCTTGCTGCTCTTCAGCTGGTGTGTTGGCTGGACATGCAAGCCCTGTCTTTCCCAGAGGCTTTCACACACACACACACACACACGCAACACAAAAAAACTTCATTCATACAACAGCTGCTGCTGAAGGCCTTCAGGGAGAACAGAGCCCCCCTATGGCACAGGAGCAGATGCATCAGCAAACACACTGCTTTTCCCTCTCGCATAAAATAGTTGCTTGCTTTAAAACATGTAAAACATTCTGTGGATGCAGAGCCAGAGAAACTGTCCTGAATCATTGCCCCAAAATAAGGTGATTCAATTATTAAAGGTTATCAGAAATGTGAAGATTTTTACTCCACTGATCTTCCCATCTCTTCTAACCAGCTTTCACGTGTCGGGAAGCGTCCACACAGTATGATACTGCCACCGCCATATTTTGAAATGGGGTTTGTGCTTTCGTGGCGATGTAAAATGTTTGTCTACAGCTATAAAAAAAAGCAAGAATGTCTCTAACTTTTACTAAATTCTCAATGACATCAACTTAAATTTTCTTAATCTAAAAATAGATCAAGTTCAACGAGCCTTGGTTCGTCACCTTAGAATTACAAGGATATTTTTTTTTAAAATGTCATTTTTCTCCACAATAACTTTTTCCCTAACCTGTTTTCTGTGTTTCTTGGTTTTCTTGATGCTGTTCGATCATTAATGCTCAATACCAAACCTTAACTCAAGAGAGCGTTCATATTGAGAATAATTTACGTAGCTGAAAACTTACTTACTGCACCTTTAGCAACAAAATTTAAGGTGTCAATTATTACAAAAGTTTCTGGAAGGGTGTTCGTGATTAGTTATCTGTGGTAAAAATATCCCTCCCGCCCATAAGCTCTCAATAATAAGCTCCACTGATTACTGATGGCACCGTGTAATGAATAAAGACCTTACCAGGCCTCAAAATTATGCAGCTTAATTATCATTTCTTTTCTCCCATCCCTCATTTCCTCATCCGCACTCCCCTCTTAAACTGTTAATAGTTTCAGGCTTTGCCCACGTATCAGGCAGTGAAGCCGACAGCCAGGGGTGCCGCTGAGAGTGGGCGCAACAATTACTTTTAATACGGGCTAAATTTGTGTTCCCCAGCTGAGGCGCTTCAATTAAGAGATTTGGAAGAGATTCTGTTGTTTCTTTATGATTTTAGAATTAAAATCTTTAGGTTTTGTTCATATAACAAGAATTAATAGTCACAGAGATGTAATTATTTCACTGCTTCATTCAGCATCTCTGAGGGAATTGAACTCCAGCTGTTTAACAGGAATAAAGAGCAAGAAAGAAAGAAAAATAAAGATTGAGGTGCCCAACAGGTATGAGGTAAAAAAACAGAAAAAGGTAAAGGATTGTGATTAAACACAGCTTTTCTGTCATTTCCACAGCCTAACCACGCATGACTGCGCCGCACACCAGATCCGGCTTTTCCACATCTCATTTGTCTTCATGTCATCTGAAACTACCCTTTCATTTCTATTCAAGCGAAGAACACCAATGCCTGTGCGTACAGAACATCTGAAATAAGCCGAAAGCTTCAAATGAATCACATCAGCATTTCCATTTGAGTCCAAACCAGCACTTTATGCTGATTGGATCAAAATGAGTGCTTTTAAAAAATATTCCATAAATCATTTATTTGCTCGTCAGAATTTCTGAGACAAACATGTCAGGAATACGATTTTTAACTCTGAGCAAAACATTTCTGTTTGGAGATTAGTCTTTGATTGCTTTACTTTATTTCTTCACCTCCCCCTTTTGTTTTTAGGAAACATTCATTCCACCATTAAAATCATTTGCTAAATTAAATGTCACCTATCTGAAGCCATTTATGTGAAAAATATTCCAATAATATATATTTTTTTTCCTTAAACATGTTAGTTTGATTTAAACAAAAATGTATCTGTTATTTGTTGTACTCTGAACAAAGCTGAAGCAGATGACACGGACATGTTTTCCTCTCCCGTCATATTGGACCCTGACTCGACCGGCTTGGCTCAGCCCCACTTGGCCATCTTGTGCAGGAGAAAGGGAAGATGTGGACGGGTCTCCAAGGATGTGGAAGAAAATCTGATCTGACATTAACACTAAAATGTCCATGAATAATTTTGTTCAAAATTAAAGCTTTGCAGGGAAAAATAAATTAAAAAAAACTTCACTAAAGTAAATCATGGGGAGTTCAAGCTGTCAGGCAACTCACTCGCTGCAGTTTTCGTAGCTTGAAACAAGTTCAGCTGTGAATTTTTCAACGCAGAGATTTTGCCTGTGTGACCCTAAAAAGCACGTTGCTGATGTAGGATCTGTCAGTCCCTGCTGTTTTGTCTAATGTTGTGATGAACAATGTAATTCAAATAATTTAACACAAAATGGAACGTCGAAATGTCTTCCCCTCTCATTAAGCAACATAAAAATGTTGATTGGGATTACAGCCGTTGTTACAATCAACTTTTTCTTCAATGTTTTTACTGTTACTTTGACCATTTATGATGAGTTACTCCAAGTCGCAGCAGGTGGAAGACCCTCATCTTTATTTTACAATCATCGCCCTGCTGCACAATATAAATCAGACAATACAAACAAACCGGGTTCAACCTCGTTCTGATTTTGTGTACATGATAGCATTAGCAGAAAGCAGAAAGAAAAGCAACAATCTAAAGCTCATTTAAATATTTCCCCCTCCCTTTATCCTCCATGTAGTTTGGAAACTCAGCTCACACTGGAAAGCTTCGAATTAGATCTACAACTTCAAAACCGACTGCGGAGTATGGCCACTTTTTTTTTTTACATATTTGATTTACTGTGCATGACCGAGAGGAACACCCACAAGCCATTGACAAGAAATGCAAATACCCACTAAGATCCTTATTGAATTAATTTTTTTTGAGCATGTATGCACCTCAAATGAATCTTGCTTTATCAATGGAAATAATTTAACATAAATTTTCAATTTGAACCCAACTATAATGCTGTATTTAAAAATGCTATAGTTTGCAGAACCTTATAACAGAATATGCATATTATTTTTGCTGATTCAGCTCAACAAGCTGCGCGATATCCTTGACAATGACATTCACTTCCTGTTTGTCTGTGCCATGCAGCCTCTCCTGTGTTGCCCTTGGCTGAAACATTAGTCATAAAATTTTACAAATGTTTTAAGGGAAGCATAAAATCTTTCATTTGCCTAGAGGTGACCTCCTCCAACTTTATTGAAATATCTGACGGGCCAAAATATCAACAAGTTATACCAAAACAGAGAATAAATTCTACCAGTAGCCTAGCGCTTAGCGCTTAGCCTAGCAAAGCCACATGAAAACATCGTCATCAGGAGAAAACATGAGTTTAATAAAAACTGTAAGTGTATTTACTGATAAAAAATTCGTTGCTCTCCAGAAAACTAGATTCTGCATTGGTGAGTCTGTTAAGTGGGATGCAGCTGTAATGAAGTGTTATTTTACTGTACTGGACTGTGCATGGGTGGTGAAATTTAACCTGAAATTGGCTAATCACCTCTGTTATTTGGTATTTCATGATTTGTGAAATCTGCATGAAAGTAAATATCTGTTCTTACGTTTATGGAGCTCAACATTAGTGCAGGGAAAAAACTAATCTCCTGCTTTTTCCCCGATGAATGAAGGGTTACGTACAGTTGCAGATTCTTTAGTTCTCGCAGTTTGAAAGGTTGGTTTGTTTTATAGGCAGTTTCATTGATTTGGTTAGACTCCTATTGTTAGTCTTTGCCAGGTAATCTCTAAAGACTGAGTTCAATCAGCTTACAGTCCAATAGAACAAGCAGTAATGTACTTCGGTGGATGCTTGGGAGTTGTAAATGCCTCCTTACATGTGCGAAGTTATGGCAATATGGATTATGCATGTGATTGATAGAGTGAGTTCACATATATAGCGCATTCTAAAGTCTGCACAAATAACACACATCGCTGATTGGTTGCTAAAACGAATAACAACCGATGCTGAACAAAAGCCAAACTCTGCTTATGTGCAAAAATCGCCCTGTCGTATAGAATAATCAATAATATTGAACATCAACTATAGCTGCACAAATAAAGCAATGGTGACTCTGGACGCACGCAGAAACACTTCATTTCAAATCACAGCAGCAGTGGATGATGGATTACGATTTCTAACCCGTCGCTTGAATATTGGTGACAATATTCCCCTTTGCATCAAAATCCCTCTCTACGGCAGAACGGGTCTTTCTCAGGGTAAGGCTTTTGAAAGTTGCATGAAATGTGTCCCGTCTTCGTGTTTCTGATAGGATGATGCCCTCAATTCCAGCAGAGCATTCCTGAGTCTTGGATTATTTTAGGAGAACTAGAGTGCCCTCCTTAATGCAGGGTACTTCCGTCTTGTGGATATCCTGACCCATTTAGGGGAAAAGTGAAGAGAACATGGCCTTTAAAACCCACAAGAGTGAAAAGCGGCAGACACTGTGTGTTTTCTGCTCTTAAATTCAGCAAACAAGGATTTCCAAGTGTCATCCAACATTGCGCGGCTCTCCTTTCCTTTTTTTCCGAGCTTTCGCGGCAGTGAGGTGTTTCATTCGCCACTTTGTCCTCCGCATTAAAAGGCCGGTCAGTTCTGCATCCATTTTTAATGAATGACTTGACACATGTTGCAACTCGAAACAGGCAGAGCAATACATTTATTAAGAATTTATGACTTATAATGCTGAAATGAGAAGTGATAGATTATAAATAATAGATTGAGTTTGTTATGCCTGCATAGGATATAAAGTGGGGGGAACTGATTTGGACATTTACACCAATATTATTTTACACAAAAATGTCTCTTATATATGCTGAGTATTAGCATACCAAAAGTTTTTTTTTTAGCTAATCTCCTAAATTCATGTTACACATAATCTGCCTCTTTTTCTCTTTATTTCAGCACCGGCTCCAAGAGGAAGCAGCTCTGACACAGATTCCCTGGACCGAGCCTCTGCGGAGAGAAAACTTTTTCTGCTTCCTCTGCGTCCTACTCTCCCTAACTGCAGTTTTTTTTCCTTTTTGTTGTTCTATCTCCACAACTTCTCCTTTTTATCCATTGGCAGGCTTTATCATTTGATCTTTCCTTAGATCCTTCTATGCTTCCATTTATTGCTGCCTCGTGTGCTTTCTTACTCCTCTATTAGTCTTTGGCGCTGGCGTGACTACAGCATTGCAGTCTTGTTGAAGATGCATTGACACTCTTCCTTTCTTTCCTTCCTTCCTTTCCCTTTTTTCCCTCTACCTGCAAGACATCAAATCCTATTACATTAAGGAGCATCCGCTGTGTAACCCTTGGTTAACCTGTGCATTATGTATTATGTAAATACTTTTTTTTCTCAAGTGCGCTGTGTGTTAGAGCTAATGGCTTAGGTTTTTTATTGTCAGTATTGTGTTACTGTTCGGCATAGCTGACATCACACAGGGGGATGAAAAAAACGAACAAAAGCAGATGGTGGGAGATGCTAGACACCAGCCGTCCACATTTAGTTATCCTTTTGGCAGATCAGTGCAGTTAATAAGCATTTGTTTTCCCTGCAGGAACAAGCGCTGTGTTCGCATTATGTACAAACTGTAATATTTGTGCATATTAAAAAAATCACTTGTATGGTGCAATAACTATTCATAGACTATTCCTTGGACTTTTAGCACTTTGTCACATTACAACCACTAACATAAATGCATTTTATGGGATTTTTTTTGTGATAGACCAATACTGAGTATTGTGTGATTGTGAAGTGAAAGAAAAATAATACACGTTTTTTTTTTTTTTTTTTTTTTTTTTTTTTTTTTTTAACAAAAACAAACAAAAAAATATTTTTTTTAATTAGTTTTTTTGATATTGTGATAAAAAAATTGTGCAACTTGCAAAACATGCTTAAATGGAAAATTGGTACAGCAATGCTGTGAGTGACGCTTCTCTTCAACAATAACAGAAAAGATGGTCGACGTCATGAGAAAATGGTTGGAGTTAGAGCGGGCAATCCAGGAAAAGAACCAGTTTAAGGTTGCAAAACACTTGGCACTGGGTTTAGCAAGACGTGAGACCTAAATACAAAACCAAAGCAACAACGGAACGGATTAGATCAAAGCATATCCATATCTAGATGGCCTAGTCAAAGTACAGACCACCGAGAAGCTGTAGCAAGACTTGGAAGGTGTCACTGCTTTCCATCAACACTAGTAGTCTCCAGTTGTGCAAAGCTTTCCAAACCCCTAGCTGCAGGTGTATTTTCATCTGAAGGAGGTTTTAGAAACCATCAACTCAGAAGGCAGGACAGCAAGTGCACACCACACTTTTCAGATCTAACTATGTGTCCTAGCCTTCATAATTATGTAGTATTGTGTGTTGGTCTGTTAGATTAAAATTTTAATCAAAAACTTTAAAGTCGTGATTGTAATATGGTAAAAAAATTCCTGAAGTTTAAGGGTTATTGTTGAAAAGAAAAAAAAATTCAAGACCATGAACATATCAGGATTTGTGCAATTTTCACGGAGGTGGAAACAGAAGATTCATCAATAAATTATGTATAAACCCATGAGACACAAAGCAACCACCAACATTATCAAGGCTGCCAAATCAATTTAAGACAGCTGTGCCCTCAGCATAAAATCTGTTATTCATTTTTGTGACAGTTAGGCATTTAGAGATCCACACAAGGCACAGCACAGTGCTGACTAATGCCACCTAAGTACTTTCCATTATGAATCCTAATCAAATAGGCTGGAATATCTCTGTAAGCATGTATTTTAATTAAATACATAGAGTGCACAAATAGTTCTGGCTCTGTCCTCTTAGGAAGTTCGCTCTGCCCATTACAACCAGAAATTTCATTTATTCCCCAAACTGACAGAGCAGCTGAAACAGACTGCGGCTTATTTTCAACATATTTAATGCTTCAAAGTCCCACATCATTGTAACTTTAAGCACAAGGTTCTGATCTGCAAACGGGGTTATTGCAGCCTTGACAATGCTTTCTTCATCGGCGTAGTCACGATTACAGACATTGGTTATCCATGCACACACTGTACACAGACCAGTCAGATCGCAATACATAACATCAGTCTCTGAATGAGTCACCATACGCACAGCACCTGTGGTTAGTCAGAGGCACAGAGGCAATTCTCAGTTGTCATTCTCCTTCCAAGACCGTAATTAAGCTAACCTATGCCGTGCCATGAAGATGGTCCGATTCTATTTCTGTATTCCTGAGCTAATTACCTGTCCTATGCCTGGGCATAGGTTAGCTTAAAACCTACAATTAAGAATCAGCTTAATTGTAGCTTCATCAGACAGTCGAGACATCCGACAGAGGAGCTACCTTTGTTGATTGGCGCTCAAAGAAAGATGACAGGCATGCAACCGTGTTTTCAGGGTGATGCAGGGAAGACTTTTCAGTCAAAGGGAAGCATCTTCTACTTCTACTTTGGAAACACACAGGGTTTGTGCTGCAGGCACACACATGCAAAACTGTTGAAAACAAAAGAGGAAAAACGACACACACAGGCTGGACGCTCCTAAGTCGTGATGCGGTCTTTCCGACAGTGGCCGCATGCTCTGGCCACACCCTGTGAAGTGTTAGACTTCACAATGCACAACGGTGCCACAGTACATCACAGTTGTTTATGTTCACAAGTGCAATGGAGCACACCTGACCACCCCCAACTAAACCGCTGGGGGTGGTCAGTGGTGCAGTAGACTTGAACCTTTCAACCCATAGAGGTCAGTGCGTAAATTTGTATGTAATTTGGTGTGGAGTGGCTCAGTAACAATCTAAGAGGCACCTCCACAGCACAAAACCGTGCCAGTGGTGAACAATTCTCCAATTTGCTGGTACGTCCATAGACATCATTGCCATAATTTAACGTGGAATTTGTCAGTAATGTTCTGACCATGCAGACACATGCTTAGGATTTGGAATCAAATTGTTATCTTCAGTAGATTTGTTAAAACTGCAAAAAAAAAAAAAAAAAAAATAATTGCCTCTCTATAGGTAGAAAGCCCAGATCCAGACCATCAATTCATGATAAACTGCAATAATCTAGTTAAATACTTATAATATGGAAGCTACTGTACGCTTCACTATTTTTAATTAGGGTTTCCTGCAGACAGGCTGAATATCAAAACCACATGATAAAAAAAAATATTCAGGGATCTATGACCAAAAATGATGTACAATGTGAATACAAAAGACAATGTAGCTTGTCTCCTATTTCCTAGTCAAAGTGAATCGAAGACAGACTGGAAGCTCCTAATGTAACAATTAATACCCTGGGGTCAACTAGAAAGAGTCATGTAGGACAAACACAGTCTGAGGGAGGCCAAATACAGAGGGATTATTTACAAAGCATCTCAGCGTAATCAGCACTGTATCGCATAGCTGTGGTGGCTGTAAAACTACTCCCTATGGAGGGGAGAGAAGTGCTGTTTTCTCTAGCTCATGAATGGGATCGTTTAGATAGCTAAATTTATGTCATATAGAAAGCTTTCTATATGATAGCTCTCAACACTGAAAGACAACAAAAAGGCATTAAGAATTGATCTGCAACAATTAGAAAAGCACTGCTTCTTTAACTGTGGTACTTTGTTAAAATGAGTTAACCTTTTATAATGTTCACATGCCTGAAGGTTACAGGAAAGCTTTTCATCTTCAGAGTGTTCATTATGATTTTGAGAGAAGTAGCAGACAAATTGAGAGTTGCTTCTGTGCCTCTGTAAGACTGTAGGTGGCTTGAATTATCCAGAGATTGATTTTCAGCCTTCATTTATTCAGGACAGGATTTCAAAGCTGCTTAAAGTCTTTTTTTTCTTTATTTTGACCACTAGGGGGCGGAAAGACTCCAAAACATGTTCACAACAGTTAGCATCTAGCTTATGAAGTTGTTATGGCTGACATATTAGCAAACAGTTGCCTACTCACATATCCAGCAGAAACAGAGCAACACGGACATCCCTTTGGTCTCCTTTGTCTGGCCACCTGTTGAATGTAATTCCAATATTCACTGTCGCTTTAGCCTTTGTTTGCTCCTCTGAATCAGGAGAAAAATACGAGTGCCATTTTGTTTTCCTAAAGGGCCGACTTCCTTCACCAGCTCTCCAAGTTTGGTGAAATTGTCACGAAGATGAGCTAGCTCGTCTTAGCTCCTGCTCAACAGCCAACTCTGCTTTGGCTAATGCTCAGTGGAGTTAGAAAAATGGCTGTGTAGCGATTCAGGTCTAGTAGCTTGCTGAGAATTGTGGAAAGGAAACTTGTGATTTATATGAACAAAGATATTGCTTAATTCACCTCTAAATCAAGCTGGTTTGCAAGTTTTCGTCCCACCAAAATATTAGACCCTCCATAGGTCATTCTTCTTTCAGTAAACAAATAGGAACTGGCTGAAATTTCTTGGTTGGAAGGGAACCACAGGGAATGCCTCAGTCCAGATCACTCATTCCTCACCGGCCAGTGTCCCGCATGTAGGTGTCTCCCACACAGCGGACACACATGCAGAGATAATTCAATTGTTTGAATCTGGTTTTGGATCAGGGGCACATCTAAAGCTGACAGGACACATGTCCCAAAATATTCCACCCCTGTCTCAGAGACCCACATCATCTGTGCTGCTTTGACACAGTTGCCGTGTCATTAATTTGGCAGATTATTTATAATGTACATATGGATCCTTACAAAAGTTTTCACATATTATAGTTTTTCACATTTGATCACTTGTAACCACAAACTGCAATATATTTCATTTGGACAGACCTACACAAAGTGCCAAACAACTGTAAAGTAAAAATATATACTTAAACATGACTTAAAACTATCTTTATTATTGCTGACGATGTTGTTGTTATATAATAAATATAAAAAGATCATATGGAAAAATGTGGTATGTAATTATAGCCACCATCCTGACCAACTGCCTTCTTTCAACTCTACCAATCATCGCCGCAGCATGACACCGCCTCCACCATGTTTCACACTAGGAATGGTGCTTTCAGAGTAATTCGAAATGTTACTTTTCCATCCACAGTGTAGCAAAAAAAAGTCTGGTCTCAGACGATTACGGCACTTTCTTCTTCATGGTTGTTGTGTCCCCTGCGTGACTTGACGTAAAATGCAACGGCTTTCTCCTTGCTCTTTATCTTCCATCTTTAGCCCAGATTTGTTGAGTGCACAAGTAATATTGCATCCTCACACCTGAACTGTCAATCTCTGCAGTTCCTTCAAAGATACAATGCGGCTCTTACCTGTTTTTATGAAAGCTCTAGAGGGGCAAAAGTATCTGGTGGAGTTGCAACTGAGACACACAGTTTAGGTGGCATCTTTAGATACCTGATAGCACTAGATTGTATTTATGGGTATCACGGTTAAGGGGATAAAATGAATCTGCACAGTACATTTCTTAGATTTTGTAGCTTATGCTTTATAATGCAATGAAATACATTAAAGTTTGTGGTTATATTTTGACAAAAGGTTTTTTTTAAATAGCAAGGCACTGTGTTAGCCAGTTCCTGCTTCTTCAAGGGGTAAAAAAAGAGTCACATTAGAAAGGAGAAGGTTAGCGAATGCCCTCCCGCTAGACTACCTGTGATCAGGGTTAATGAAGAGAGAGCAGCCACATTAACTGATTCAAAGGTTTCCCATTTTCTTTGTCTTCTAATGAGAAAATTCTCAAATGACACTCTGACGCATCCTGGCTTCACAGGCTGGGCAACGTTCACTTTTCCAAATGAACATCCAAGTGGGACTTTGGACGGCGCTCAGACGAGCGGAAAATTCCACTTTTGCATCCCATTAATCACACAGAGATGATGTGGAGCACATATTTCACGCAGATTGTACAGAACGTCTCCACGGCATGCCCCGACTCACAATCTGAGAAGAACCTTTTTTTCTTCGTCACCTAATCGCTGCAAACTTGCTGTGGACATAAGAAGCGATCCCAGCGTATGATCATAAGGAGGAAGATTAGTGCAGGGCAAAAGGAGCTAACAAACTTTTTCTAAAAGTTAAACACAGAAACTCTTCAAATGTCGGTCTCTCCCACCTTTGATTTCTACCTTCCTCACCTTGCTTTTCATCTTCCGCATCTTTGCTCTCTCACTTCTACTCCCCTCTCCTCCTTATGTCCTGTTGGTCTTTGGCCAAGCTCAATCTATCAATACCCAGGCTATTAGCTAGTATCAACTAAGAACCCTCTCTGCATTAACCATAATGCTTATCAAACGCCTGATATTGATTATGTGCAATTAGTTTATCCCTTGACTAGTGATGCGAGAGGCGGATAATTGTGAGGAGAGGGTGGAAATAGAAAACGAGGAAAAACTGAGGAGGGAGCTCTTGGACAAGCCTGGAGGAGGTGCTGGGGCTTTTGGGGGGGTCTCCAAACAACACAGGTACTGTACATGAAAGCACACACCTCGAGTTAATATCACCAAAACAACACAAACGTGAGAGAAGAACATTTTCATACCGGTCAGTGCCTTACCTCCCGATCATGGTGGAGTGCTGCTGGACAGCTGCCTCCAGCAGCCTCTCCAGGATGGTCCATTCTCCCATGGTGATGGACCGGTGGCAGCGGCGTCACAGGAAACAGGACCCTCGGCTTTCCTCTGGCCCGGAGGACCAGCCTATGACCGGCTGAACCGAGCACCAGGTCCTTTCTGACCTCTACTCGCTGACCTGGCTTCTTGTCTCGGCGTCAGTGTCTTCTTCTGGGACTGTCCTACAGTGCGTCCCCTTTCTGGGTGCTGAACTCACTGCATCCCCCCCACCACCACCTCTCCACTACCTCCTCCACAGTGCAGTGATGCTTGTCCTCCCCCCTGCAGCAGCGCTCTGCTCTGCGCTACAGCATATGCTATAGCTCACTGTACGACAGCCATGATCACCCTCGCACTGTTCCACTTTCCTCTTTCTGTCCTCTAGCTGTTCTCTCTCTCTCTCTCTCTCTCCTTCTCTCTCCCTCTCTCTCCTTCGTCCCCCCTTACCCCTGGGGCACTCCTTGTACTTCAGCTGCACTCTCGACCATTGGTGTCATTCGCCACTCGTCCTTGCATTGTGTGTCTTTGTCTTTGCTGCACCCTTGCTGCTCTAACCTAAACACTCACACACAACACATAGAGCTGATCCACTTTGGCTAAGCTCACCGTAAACGCAAACACACACACATAGTTTCTGCTCGATGACAGCTCCGACCCCCTCTCTCCTACTTGCTATGGTGGACTGCAGACCCACACCAGAACACAAAGCTCCTGCCTGCTGAATGTCACTTTATGACTGGAGGAATGGTCGCTCCCCACAGTTCGGAGCGCCACACAGACCCATAAAATCCTGCACACACACACACACACACACACACACACACACGCATACACTTGCAAACACGCTGCCACCCAGCCCCTCAGTAATAAATCAGCTGCCTTACTGCATCCAGCAAGACTGAACCTGAGGCAGCTCTCCGAAGACCCTCTGTCCTGCCCGCCGTCGTCCCCCTGGCTAATATCGGCACAGTCCAGTGCCCAGAGTCATGTCTGCTGCAGAGGGCAGGAATGGAAAGCTGTCCAACCTGTTTTTAGGTTCCATCATCTGGTATCTCTCCTCCCCCCCCTTTTCCTCCTCTTCCACCTCCACTGATTCCCTCCTGTCTCTCTTCTATTCACGTTTGCGTGCAGATCTCAGTCCTTCCTGCTGCCTCTGCCTCAGTGCTCCATCTCCTCTCTCGGAGCTCTGTGCTCTCCTCTCTGTCCCTGAGCCTCCTTCCCTGCTTTCTCGCTCTATCTCTGTCACACTCTGTGAGCATGCAACACCCCCCTCCCTCCTGTCCCCTCCCTCCCCCTCTCCTCTGTACCTTCTCCGCTCATAGATCTGCTCCCTCTCATCCCCTCTCCTCCTCCTTCGCTCCCTCCCCTTCCCTCCTTCTTCTCGCCTCCTCTGGTAAATGTGCTTGGATTGCTACCCTGATCGCTGCTTCCCTTATGCTTGCAAGAATGCCTGCTGCTGTGCCGCTGTGCCTGTCTCTGCCTGATGTTGCACAGAAAGGGCGGATTTGAGATCTAACAGTGCCTCCATGCACCGCAATCTTTTTGGGGTTTTTTAACTCGTTGAACTCTTTCAGGTGCCACAGATCAAAAGCATTAAAGGAAAAACTGTCGTTCCTACATCAAATTTCCTATGTGTCTCTTAATTTCGCCATCTGACCCAACCCTCATGCCCTCTTATGTTCATTCTCTCTTCTCTCTTGTCTCTTTTGTGCAGCCTCCATTAAAGCCCCCCCACACTCTGTCCCTCTCCAGAGAAGTGAGCGCTGTATTGTACTTTGCCATGACATTGAAAGCTGCCTTCAATAGATTTATGGTAACACGGTGAAGGAAATGTGTCAGTCTACCTCCAGCCCGCCCACAGACGCATGCAGATGGATAGTTTGTCGTTAACAAACTCAAATGCACACGTACATGCAACCAAGGTAAGCAGAGGATGGACAATAGTTTGGATTATACAGAAACCTTGAGCTGCTCTCAAGATGTGAGTCATAGTAAGGTTTTCCCATCTGGAGGACTGAGTCAAGATTTGCAGAAGTGAAAAAAGATGCAGTGGCAGCACATGAGACCAGCGCACCAGAATAAAGTCATGGCAGCAGATTTAGCTGTTTGCCCCTGGGATGCTTTTGAGAATTTAAACCCCTTTATATATATTTATTTAAGAAAAAATGGTGAAATCAAACATTTTTGCTTTGGGACCCTAGAAAATGCACATGTGTGAAATGGATAAAGATCAGGACTTGATGGGGCTGCAAAGAGATTTTGCCAGATCAGCATCTTCTATGGTGGGACTAGAGACGGGAGGGAGGGAGGAATGGGTGTCGGAAGGGGGGGGAAGGGGTCTTTCCTTTACCAAGGACATATGGCGTAGGAGTGCTAAAGCACAGAGGAGAGCTGGGCCGGTGGAGGATGAGGGCTCTTGCTTGGCACGGGCCAACTCTCAAACAGAGCAGCTGAAGCGCTGGCATCAGCCGGTCGGCACTCCGGAAATAAGTGGATGGCTCATAAATGAAGGGACACAGATGTATACTGTCTTTTCAGTGACCTAGAAGAGTGAACTAAAGCAGACAGAAACACGGATACGGTACTCATGGACATGGACACATATCTGCTATGACGCAGGCATAAATGTAGTAAAACCTTACCACTGAAGAGGATTCATTATTTTGCCAAATGAAGAAAAAAATTAGGCATGGTTTTCAACATGTATTATACATGGAATAAAAATAAATTGTGGCATTTGTATTCTGCTCCCCTGAGTCAGTATTTTATAGGACAGTTGCAGACACAACCAGGTGTGTTCCTATCAATTTTGCACTCCAAGTAACATTTTTGGCATCCTTTGCAATCCTTAGCTTAAGCTCAGTCAGATTGGATGAAAATCAGTTTCAAAGCTACTGACTCTTGATTAGATATAGGACAGGACTTTGACTTGGCCATTCTAACACATGAATATAGAATAGAATAGAATAGAATAGAATAGAATAGAATAGAATAGAATAGAATAGAATTCAACTTTATTGTCATTGCACCGTCACAAGTACAAGCAACGAAATGTAGTTTGCATCTATCCAGAAGTGCTATACAGGGTATAAATATGTATTTACAGGTGTACAAAGGTTGTTATAAAAATAAAATGTTCAGTATAAAAATAATATAATATAAATAAAAAAATATGGGAGCTATGTACACATATACAGATTATACAGAAATGTTAGGAATGAATTGTATGTGTATTAGAAGATTTACAATACAAGATATAATGGCAAGATTTTCAGTGTTGAGTGTGAGGACAGTCCGTATGTTATTGTTGTATGCGGGTTCGGGGGGTATATGTTTTGCTGAAAGCCGTCCCACTGTATAGGAGCAGCTCAACATAGAGTTACCAAACTTTGCAGATTTCACTGTAAACTTTTTGAAAATAAAACATAATTTCATTCCATTTCACAGTCATGTACTTCTTGGCATTAATCTGTCACATAAGACCCAATAAAAGCCCTTTGTGACTGCAGCATGACGAACAGTTAAAAATTGGAAGGAAGGATTATTTTGCAGAGCACTCAATAAAACACTTTCTTTGAATCAACTGGGTCCTGTAGCGTTTTGCTGCACGTCTCTCATTCACAAGCAAACGCGTGTTGTTTCACTTTATTTACATGCACTCTTCATATTAAGTGCTCTCTGTATGTGGAGCACTTGACTTTGAATCAAAGCACTGACCTTCCAGTTGGGGGACAACCACTCATCTTATTAGGCCCCGACTTCATCCATGAATTTAGCGCACACACTTGTAAGTAAGAAAAAGCTCATTTATGATGTGTATACTATGCATTCTGTAGGAGCATTTTCTGTTTTTTAGCATTTTGTCGCAATAAAAAGCGTTTAAAAAACTATACATACTTGTGAAGTGGGTTTTATACCAGCATTTCCCATTCTTTTTAACGTGACTACAGATGGAAATTAGCATGACAATGTTGTACATTCGTTAATATGCATTTCCCCATTCAAATAAAATCAGTTTCGTTCAATCTCCCATCAGCTCCAATGAGCTTCGCTGTCCCTACATACATTTCACACATTTGAAAATTGCAATTGGGCTTTCATTTCACAATTATTGAGTGTTAATGTAACAGATTGAAGTACTTAGCTGTTGTATGTCAAAATGTAACAATGTTCGAGTGGTTTAAATATGATTTTCTTTTTTTAAAGACTATTTACAGTTTGCTGTTATGAACACATTTTTGAAGAACTGTCTCAACAGTACAGCACAGTGTCTCTTTTGTAGCTCTGTTTAAGATCATTTTCCTGCTCGAATTTGAACCTCTGGCTCAGTCTCAAGGTTTCTGAAGCTTCCTAGATTAATGCAGCAGAAAAAAATATTTTCACATTATGATGTTTCCACTGCCATGCTACACTGAGGACGATGGCTTCAAGGTTAAAAATGATAGAATTATATATCTTATACAATCCCTATTTAATTCTATTGTTATGTAATACATGTGCACAAGTTTTAGTAGCATAAAGACTTTTGCAAAGCACTCTGGAGCTAAGTCATCTTGCAAGCAGACAGCTTCTGTCCCCTCAGCTGGAGGTCACAGGCAGTCCAGTGGGTCTTGCACACAATGTAATGTGATGACATTAATGGATCCATCCATCCATCCATTTTCTTCCGCTTATCCGGAGTCGGGTCGCGGGGGCAGCAGCTTCAGAAGGGAGGCCCAG
>CAEGAF010112711.1:0-35293 GCA_903067075.1 Micropoecilia bifurca
TCCTATAATGAGCTCAGCAGATGCTCAGTTCCTCCAGGTGTTTGCTAATTGCTGCTGGCTAGTCTGAAGGAGCTGAGTTGGGGGAGGGGCCGTTCTATGAGGCTCGAGTTTTGAATCTTGGAAACTGCAGCTCAGAGCTGCATCTTGAAGGCGGAGCTAGGTCCAATCGGGTGTTTTCCACAGCTGAACGGTTGCCATGGAGATTGAAGAATTTCTCAAACTTGCATGAAACAATGAAGGCAACACTCCAGATCTGTTTTTGGTGAGGGAATAACATTAAAACATATTGCAAAGCTTGAAAAGTCAGTTTTACATAATACCGCCCCTTTAAAACAACTATTGTGAAATTAGAAGCAGAGAGTTTAGGAAGCAGTAGACTGCAGGTTGAAGGTTCATGTTTTACATTTTGCTCTTAAATCTTTAAGGCCGTACTTTGACAGAGTGAAGCTTTAGTGGTTTTACTCAGGATATTCAGACTGGCATGGTGAACATGTTTGCATAGTTCAAGTTCAACATCATAATTATCCCACCCTGAAAGAAGACATCATGTGGCACGCATCCTTTGTACTCCTGTGATGGCTCTAAATGAAAACTGTAAATATACAAAATAAGATGAAATGCTGTCCACCAGCAGCAGCAGCACTGCTGAAACATTTGTCAGGCGTAGGAATCTGACGGAGCCAGTGGCCTTCCTCCACCTAGAGCATGACTCTGCGCTGCCCCCCTGGTTTGACATGTTGCTCCCCTGATTGATGTTCACCTTCTGGAGAAGGTGGCTCCGCGCTTTCATCAGGTCCTCAGCAGGCGGGCAGGCAGGGAGGCGTTCAGGGGAGAAGAACGAGCATCAGCCGACTCTGCGCCGAGAGATAAAACAACCGTCCCGTGTCACCGAGCGGCACATAAAACAAGGCTGCGCTTCACAGATCGTACATCAACGTTATACAGTCTGACGCCAGGAAGCAGCGAGGCATGCTGGGTAAGTGACACACCCGGAAAGATGGATTTCTGTAATCTTGATTAGCGAACGCATAAATCTTCAGGGAATACATTTGAGCACAAGCAGGTTGGTTTGGCTCCGGCTGAGGTGAACCAACAGTAATTTGGTTTGATAAAAAGAATTCACGACCTGTACACGTTTTATACTATCGTCACATTTCAAATTCACAAATTTTATTCATGCGTCACGTAGTAATAATGTGGGAGGGAGATGATATATTGATAAGTATCTAAAGTTAAAACTCTTAGAAATGTTCCCCCAAAAATAAAAGCCAATGTGACCGACTGCCTTTGAAAGTCACCGAAATAAATAAAAAAAAGATTCTACATGTTTTAAATATACTGCCACAATGAATACAGCTGTCCTTTATATTTACATTCGATTTAAATTCAAAAATACTTTATTGATCCTAAAGGAAAATTAAATGTAACTTGAAATTCTTCAGAGTTATTGTAGATGGTGATGTCTGTGGTCAAGGGGGATCTCCTGTAGCAGTCCATATTGCAGCAGCTTTTGACAATGCCTCTGATTTAAAGGCCTCTGAGGTTTGTTAGTTGTGAACAAACAGCATCTTAAAGATCAGGGAGAAAACTGGAGACGTTTAAAACGGGTTACTAAAAAAACTGCAGCTTTGAACAGTTCAATTCTTCAAAACTCTACTTATGAACCAGAAGAGCATGGTTTAGATTAGAGCTTATTCATGCTGTTCTATGTGCTAGAATGACCCAGTCAAAGCCCAGACCTAAATTCAATTGAGAATCTGCAGGAGGACTGGAGTCGTTCCCCATCCAATCTGACTTGAGTCTGACCAAGAAAGCAAAGGCAACGATTTCAAACCAGATCCAAAAACAAATGTACAAATCATTTTTTAAAAATTATTTTCATTTTCATTTGAACGATTGTGTTTTAGTAAAAATCTTTTACATTCATGTTTATTTTGGATTTTATATAACATCTAGAAATGAACTCAAAGCGAAAAACGTTCTCGACTGTTTTACCCCTTGGTGGGACTTTTTACAGGGTTTGTGTGTAACATCATGTCAAAACCTCTGAACCTCTGGGACCAGAGACCACATATAGCAGCGTCCTTCATCACAGCCGTCATCTGGGCGTCAGAACGCATCATTGTCACATCCTGTGTGTGTGTCCTTTTAAAAATGTTCAAAACAAAGATTTAAATGTAAGAATTGATACATTAGGAAGAAACTGAGACTTTTAAATTAAAACCTACTTACAAAAATGTTGGATGGAAAACAAAGTGATGGTCTTCTTCAAGCTTTCTGGTTTTCTTCTGTTGTCATGGTAACTAGGACATATATTCATTGACCTTGGTTGCACCCAAGTCTGCTTTTAACTGCTGTGTTAAAACGAAATACAAAGGTGTTTTCAAATGAAGACTGACCTAGATTCTGTTTTTATTGCTCAAAATAGGACTTTTTTTCAATTTTCTTCAAAACAAACAAACTGGATGCCTTTCATTTAAGGAAACATGCAAAAACAGTCTGAGGTTTTGGATTGATAATCCCATTTCTTATTCCATATGTTCAATTAAAAAAAGGCCATGCATATTTTCTTGTACAAATATTTTTGGGTTTTTTTTGGTAACTTTAGTTTTTAAAAATCATATTTCTTTTAGCCCGCAAGTATATTTGCACCTCAAAACCATGAAATCTTACGAAGTATTTTTGGTCTAGTTTCTAGTTGAAATACTTTCATACACGTCACATAAGAAAAATTAACTTATAAAAGTGACTTATCAGCAAAATATCTAACATGGGAAAAATGTCTGCCAATGAAGCTGGCACTTTTTCATCAATATCAAGGAATTATTGACTTAAAACAAGCTTGTAAATGGTAAATGTTGCTGAAAAGTTACTTATGAGTTGGTTTTGTCTTATTTCAAATGCGCAAAGACATTTGCACTAGAAATTAGACCAAAAGTACTTTGTATGTTTTTATATTTCTGATGTAAGTTGACAAGTTTGGCCCATGTGACGAATAGTTTAGACAGCCTTGCTTTAAAGGATCGACTTCACTGTAAATTATTATTTTTTGGTTCTTTTTTTGGGAGACGTTGCAGGGGGGAGGCACAGAGTGAAGGACTTCAGAGGTCTTCATCCTTCACCTCAGCTCACATACTATTCTTTTTTCTCCCTCTCTCTGTCCTTTACACATTTATTCCTCTCTGCAGGATACCAGAAACACACATTCGGCAGCTCGCCCTCATGGACACTTACCCCGAGTTTGATCCTTCACTGATGCGAGCGGTTTCCAGTCGCGGCCTGACAAACGCTTGACATCAGCATCTCATTGTATCACTCCTCAGTTCCTCCTTGTGTTCTCAACCTTTCAAACCCGATTATGCTTGATTGTTCCGTTACGGTCAGAACATGCCGGAGCCACCTGTCGTCCTCCCCGCCACTTAGCTAAATGTGGTTTTCATCTCTTGAAACGTGGTTTTGATCTCTCCCACCCCGAGCAGAGGGGCCTTCTCCTCTTTTTGGGGTTTTTTTTTTCCACCGCTGTGGCGGAGATTATGGCATTTTGCGTACTCCCCACCGGCTGATTAAAGAGGGGTGGGGGACAGTTTATTTGCAGAACTGGGGGCTCGCAACTGTCTCAACAACCTCTCAGTCAAGTGCAACACACACTTTAATTGCAGGGAGTTTAAAATGAGGCTCAATTAAAATGAATGAGCTTCATTAAACCAGTATTAAGGGACAGATGCATTTACTAGCAGGGTGAACTGGGACTTGTTGTGAGTCAGGGAGCACTTGTCCTGACTCACAAGTGCTTGAATAAACATTTCTACAGGTTTTTCTTGCCTTCGCCCCGCTCAGAGCGAAGTCCCACTGCGACCACCATCAAGATTACAACCACCTGGCCGGGCGTCCTGCTCGTCCCTCCAGCCCCCCACCGCGCATTTTAATCATGGATGAAATTCATTTATATGTTGCGATAATTGGTCCTAATTGTTTCTTTGAAGGGAGCCAAAGCCGACAGCATCTGGTGGACATCTGGCCTCATGCCTGTGAGAGAGACTTTGTGCCCAGCAGGAAGCCGACTGTGGACCTGATCTGATCTATACAGCCCATTTAGCCAGAGTGTGTGGCAGACCAGGCTGTGCAAGCTGATGAAGTAACGGCTAACACATGAGGACGCCGATGCCCCGCATGAGTGTTTCTCTCCTTTGGAAATTTAGTAACATCAACGTGTTCGCTAGCTGCGTTTCCGTCGACCGTGTAATTGAGCAAATTGGAATTCCGAAAATAAATTAGCGCGCTGCTCAGGAGGAGAGCAGCAGATGTCACGGTCGGACAACAGCGAAGGGGCGTGAGGGAGTTGTCCTGTCAGAATGTCAGTTCCCGAAACCACACCAACAGTAAGACGCTTGTAAGTCAATGCGATCCACAGGGTAAAAACCTCTTGAGGTCCAATGGATCTCGTCTCTTAACATGGGAAGGCTAATGGAAACACGCTTATTTTGAAAAAAAAAAAAAAAAAAAAACTCAATTTTTCCTATAAAATGTTTTTGTGCTAGAAAAAAACTTTTCAACTATCAAATATTTTGTATTTTACAAACCTGCAATGGAAAGCCTTTTTTCTTTTTTTTTTGCATCACACGAGTCACATGATCAACAACCGGATGTTGCCACCGGCGGAAAGGATGAAGCAGACAACAGGAAGTGGTAGGAGGACAATGGGGCAGCATGTTTCTAAACGGCTTATTGCATGAACTTAATCATGTGTTTCTTATTTGATTATAATTGTGTTTCTTATTTAATGGAAACGCTCCAACTGTGAAATTGGTTTTTGACATTAACGGAAAGTTTTGTTCCCATTTCTAATGAAAAAGCAGCTATTCCTGCTTCGTCCCTCTGCCTCTAAAACTACTCCTGTGCTCATAGGACCACATGTTTTAGATCATGACTCTGGTGAAAGACTCAATGATTGCCCATTTTCAGTTAACAAGTAGAGGGCATCGGATTTTTTTTAGAATCTGTTCATATTTCAAACATCTCTTGGTCCCTTGGGTCTCTGGAAGAGAAACAGCAGATCCCCAGGTCCTCCACCATTCTTTAGAGATATGCAAAAGACGTTTCATCTTTTGTCTAACCTGGACTTTGTGGAGAAAATGCTTAGTGTGAAACATGCATGCAAGTTGTAGTCAAGAGTCATAGTAGAGGCTACTAATGTCCATTTGATGAAGTGACAGTAGAACAGAAAAGGCCAATAAATACATCTTGTGTTATCATGTGCCAGGTACTTTCCAGTGATGTTATTACTGTTATATATGAATATGTTTGTTTGTTGTGGTTTTTTGGTTTTGTTTTCTCTCTTTCTATAGGTTTAGGGGCAGACTTCAAGGTTGTGTTTGCTCTATGCTTCTGTCTTTTCTCTACTCCTTTCCTTTCAAATATTCCCTCACCTTTCCTTTTCATCCATTACATTTGAAATAAACACAAACACATTTCTAATAAAGTTCTATAACTCTAGAAAATGGAGCATCGGTTTGTGAAAGTAGCTCTGTTGGGCCTCAGCCTGACAACAATTCTGATCCCAGGACAGGATACATAAAAATGATAAATAAATGTGGCATAAATATGGCAGAACTGGTTATTTAGTTCTAGTACATTGCAGTGAAATTGATCTTATACTGCACATCTGCAAAAATTGTCTGGAGTTGCTTTGAGTCATTGACTTTGCAGCAATCCCTCCTCCTGAGCAAAGCATGTGGCAAGCGAAAGGAAGCGCTTTCTTTCAACAGGAAGAACCCTCCAGTGGAACCAGACCCACCAGAGCAGCCAACCTGGCCCTTCAGAGGACACAGCAGGCGCACAAAGAACAGAGAAGCGCCGGTCCGGGAGCACATTCTCAATGTTCAAGAAATAACAGCTGGTTACGGTACTAACCAATTACTCAGTAATTGACACATAGTTGATTCCTGCTGGGTAAACTGGGCAAAACGCAACTGATCCCAGGCCAATCTGAATTCAACACAAAGGCTGGCGTTGAAATCTTTTTAATTACATTGACACACATAAAGTCAGAGTTTTGAAACAGCAGTGTGGAAACAGAAACCAGGGGAAGACGAAAACCGTCTGGAGATAGTGGAAAGAGACGGGGGGTCAGGGAAAGGATAGCAGAGGTGCAAGAATGTGTGGAGTTACGGTCATCATAACTATGGCCATCACGACTCCAAGTGGTATCATGTCTAATGTTTTCAGTGGAAAATCAGATGTGAAGTTTCTGTGAGTTATCCATGACAATCCATATCCCTAACAATAACCGTTTTGTAAGATCTAGAAACTCAATTTTCCTGTTGTGGGAAAGCAAACTGCCGTAAAACACAAAAAGTCCTATAATGCCATGTTTGCTATTTGTGAAAGTCGGTGCACATGTGTCTTAGAAATTGAAAAAATGTACTATTCATTTTCGAATCAGATCTCTTGTATTTTGATCGAGCTTCAATTTCCCACTTGGACAAATAAAGGGTGACCTTATCAGAAAGACGTGTTTTTAAACACATTGTTTGTGTTTCATTGGGACATATGGGATTTTAAGAGGAAAATTTACAATTTATCCAGTTGTGTGATGTAGGTGTGTTGCTGTATTAAACACCTTTAGGAAAAGTTGTCTAAAAAAAAATAGGTAAAGGCTTATTAGCTTCTGAGTTTTGCTCCATTGAATAAATACACTATAGGTAAAGTGTAATTTTGTTTTACATTTTTCTGGTGACAACACACTGCTGCAATAAATTTTTTAAAGTATTTTTACATATATCTTTTCCAGATGTCCCCATAACTGCTTTTTTTTACCTGTCCCACAAACCTGCCAGCACACACACACACACACACACACACACACACTCGCATAGTTACACAGTAGCCTGCATTTGTTGTGAATGCACAAAGTTGCATGATTTAATAAGACATCATATTAACTTAATGTTTTATTACTCTTTGCTACAGACAGTTCTGAACCGGACCCTACATTTGGTTCCAATTTGGTTTTCAACGCCCGCAGGTACAAAACATACCGAGTGCGGAGCAGTGGAAACAGCTCAGAGTTAAAGCCGTAGTTCGTTACTTTACAAAACGTGCCAGAGAAATATTAACAAAATGTTTGAACAGCTTATAAATAAACAGTACGAAGTTAAACGTGTCTGTGTAGCAAAGAGTTCTGACGTTAGCCCGTTAGCTTGTTCACGGTCGCTCGCTCCCACGAGATGGATTGGCGCGTCTCAGTGTTTAGCATGTTGTCAGTCTAGCATGAGACGAAGTGCTTTTTCCAGAGGATGCAGTTTCCTTTCGGCCTCATTTAGTAAAGTCAAATTCATTACCGTCGGAAGAGAGAAGCAGCGAGCGAAGCGATCAATCCTTCGTAAGAACAACTCAATGAGGCTGATCCTTCCTTGGCTCAAAGATGAACCTAAGGCTGTCATCTGACTGTAAATTTTATCATTGTCTTTCTCGGTAAATCACATTTTTACTGACTTTAGAGACCAAATAAATTGTTACGGAAAAAGGAATAGAATGTTGTGTTCTTTCTGTTGGATGCAGAGCAGCTTTGCAGCAATAACAAATGTTGGCTTTTCATAGACATGAAATTCTGATTACCTTTAGTAAAATTCTTAATATTATATTACCAGACATTATACTGTCCCATGGTGCTAGCACATTTAAAACAAAAATACAAAACATTCTTTTATTTCAAACAGAAAAGCTCCAAAAAATAAAACATGTTAATGTTACAATATAATGTGATTCCTGCTATAATAATGTTTTGATGTTTTATTCTTTGTCTGAGGGAAAAATGTTGTGGCTTTTTTTTCCTGCCAACTGGCCAACAGTGTGCAGCACTTTTAAGGTGCTTGTTTTAAGTCAATAACTCCTTAAATTTGATGAAAAAGTATTTGTTCCACTGGCAGATTATTTCACTTAGGAACTGGGAAAAATGTCTTGTTATAAATTAAATAATCTGCTAGTGGAACTAGCACTTTTTCATCAATAGTAAAGGAAACATCGACTTCAAACAAGCTTCCGTTTCTGGCTTAAAAGTTACGTAAAAGTTACTTTTGTTTTATTTCAAGTGTACTAAGATATTTGCACTAGAAACCATTCCAACAATGCGTAGTAAGATTTGGTGGTGTTTTGTAATATGGACACAATCCAGAGTCCATGTATGAGGATACAAACCCAATCTTCTGCTGATGGGAGGTTTTATTTGTGATACTCTTGCTGACTCTGTAGCCAATCGGTAAGTTAACCTCCCCGCTCTCCAACCCCGCCATCCTCACCTCGTCATCGAATGTCGTTGACGCTGACACGTCACATCTGGAAGCTCTTCCCCGCGTCTGGTGCGCGGACATTTCCCTGCTCTCTCCCGGGAGGCCAGATTGAGAAGCCTCGACACTCCTCTGAGGGCAAGAAGGAATCGGTACCAGTCGCATTACTCCACCTGCTGTGCAGGGATCACTTTTCCTATAATGATGGGAAGAGAGAAAAAGAAAAAAAACAGATGAAGATGGTAGCAAATCGCTTCGTGTCCCGGAGTCTTTAACACCTCGTTTGGTGCGAAAGGTCAGAGAAGTGGAACCTGCTGACAAGGACGAGGGGCTTTCTGGCGAAACGCATCGGTTTTAAGCAAATCCAGAAATGTCTGAAGTGTGTTTTAGAAGCTTGTTAGCTCAGCAGGCAGCGACAGAGCCACTTCAGGCCTGTTTCCTGTGGAAAATGTAGGCTAAGTGAGCTGCTGTGCTGCAGCGAGGGTGTCTCCTTGGCAAGAGGAGCGAATGAAATAATCATTAATATGTCTGAGGGGTGAATGATGTCATTCCCAGTGAATACATGTTGCTGTGAGGCCATGTGGGACGCTCTCGGGGAGAGACTGACACTTTGGACTATAGCGTTACACAAGGACAGATGTGTTATACACACACACACACACACACACACACACACACACACACACACACACACACACACACACACACACACACACACACTGCTCGCAAACAAGACTCGCTCTCAAGACACACGTACATCTGCAGGCCAGTTCATCGAAACCTGGGCACGATCTGCTTCCAGTTAGAGCCGCGCTCGGTTCCTGTTCGGCAAACGTACAAAGGAGCGGCTCCGGTTTCAGGACGTGCTTTTAATGAAGCTCAAACAGAAACACGTTTCTGATTGGAGAACAAAGGGCCAGAATCAAAAGCTGTTGCAGAGGTAACCTGGGCAAAATCGTGCTCCCAACTCCAAACACAGACTCTTCACGAGAAAAGGGCAGACTTCAAACGCGGCCGTGTTTGAGCCGAAAAGAGCGGCAAACAATCCGACGGATGCAGCCGGCCCTCATGTCGCTGCGATGCGGAATGCTAATTTGCTTTGAAATGTGTGTGACATATAGGTAAACCACAATTTGGTTTGTTTGGGACTTTCAGGGATGTAAGGACGAAAATCTGAAACTACTGAAACGTTGAAACGCTTTGAAGACGAGAAGCATTATAAATATTAGCTGAATGAGCCACAACTCTTTCATGAAACGTGTACATCTTAGCTGGTAAGAGTTATTACCTGACGCACGTAGAGACAGTCTTTTGGAGAGGCTTTGTGCACTGAAACACAGGCATTGATCATTCCTGTCTAAAAAGTGAAAGTTAATATTTGTTAAATGCTGTGTTTACTGGGAGTTTAGAACTAATTCTTCAAATTGCTCTTTATATCTGATACAAAAACAACTAACTAACTCAGATTCATTATTCCAGGATTAGCAACTGGATTTTTTTTCATCATCTTCTTTTAGAAGCTGCAAAGTATTCACACACTTTGACATTTTCAAATTTTGTTTGTTTCAGTTATAGCGATTTGAGAAAGACACAAAGTCAGACGTAGTTGTGAAGTGGAAGGAAAAGAGTTTTTGAGTTTTACATAAAAACCAAAAAAGTGACACTTTCAGCTTTCATGAAAGCTGAAAGTGTCCTCTCAGTTGGGCCTCTCAGTTGGGCCTGGATTAGCGAATATAAAGCTCTCCAAAAGCAGGAAGTGGACTATGACAAAGTGCATTCTGGGTAAATACAACTAAACAGCCATGTGAGTTAGTGGAAGAAACGGCTTGAGGTCTTTTGCCAAACTGCTAAACTCTCACACTACTACATTTTTGTTTACGTTTCGTTATGAAGGAAGTTGCGCTCTGTGTCTTCTTCAGAGGTTTCTACATCGTTTCTTTAGTAGTTGTTGATACAACCCTGCCACAGGCGAGGAGGTGAACAGGTTTTTCACAGGGTTCGTCTCGAAAACCTAACCCTAACCCGTTTCCTCAATCAGATCGAGCCAGCGCTCCGGGAGACTCACATCGGTTCGCTTTCACACGGTACAGTGAGAAAGCAAACCACTCTGGCTGAAAATGTAACGAATGTTGCAATTTTGGTCCTAAACTGAACTGAGTTTACCAGACTACCAGGTGTGAAAACAACCCCGAGAAACTCAATCAGGAGTTAGAAAAAGTTAGTTGTGTTTTCTTTAGTAAAAACAGGAAAGCTAGTCAGAGTTTAGACAGATGGATTGAAATACATGCAGGACAATCCTCCAAGAAAATCTCTTAGATTCCATCCAATCTGACTGTTTCGCAGAGTTGGAGAGAAGCATCTGCTGTGCCAAGCACTCTGAACGACATGCAGTTGTAACTGCAGCTAAAGGTCCCTGTGCAAACCATTAACTCAAGGATTTATCATAAAAACTTGAGCCACACTTTATGGAGTCGTCTTTTTTTTTTTTTTTTTAATAGTTTGAAAAGCATCAATCTGCTTCCACTTCACACTTATTCCCTGTGGGATGATTGCTTAAGACATGAAACACATTGAGGTTTGCTGACATGTGAAAACATTTGCTTGTATGTCATAGAGTTCCAAACTTTCACCTTCAAACAACTTTTATCTGTTCAGATTATTCCCTAAAAAACATAAAAAGTAAAAAAAAAAGTGCAGAAGTGCAAATCTTATTCATTGCCTCTGCTGTTCCACCAGGCCAGGTCAGTTTCATCCACTGAGACCTGTCTGGTGGTCCTCCGTCCCCCCTGGGGATCTCGCTCAGTCTGCACCTGCAGCTGGTTGTGTTCCTGATTGAGGAAAAGAAAACAAATACGGAAAATAACTCTCCCCACAGCCTAATGGAGTTTAAAAGTTCACTCCATCATTTACCGCAGAGTGTTTTAAACGACTCTGAGCACAATGGCTGTTAAAGAGCAACCATGAAGCGCGATGGGCCGTCCGCTGCCGCTGCACACGAGTGGCCCGGCGATAACATCGGCCTGAGCTGTGTGGTAGGCGGAGGGCGAGATGTGAGGTTTGGCGAAGAGGTTAAACATACGGGTTTGCCCACATTTACCAGGAGAAACGAGCGGAAAGCCCTGAGCAAACACCATTGTGTGCTACTGAAGCACACAGACCCAGGCAGGCGGCATCAAAGACGGCTTCAAGGACCGACCCGCCGCCGCATGAAACCGGAGAATTTAAACAAAGTCTTTCATTTCTCTTCTTTTTTCATGCTTTTCGTTCAGATATTGTCCTGGAAAAAAAAAGACAATAAAACTCTGCTGTAATGTTAGACAAAGGGACGGTTCTCTGCCTTGTTCCGCCTTGACTTTCATTGTGCTAACCGGCAGCTAGATTTCCACCCGCTCCGCTCCACAGACAGCGTTTTTATTATAACAAGAGTGTAATTTATGGAGAGTCCGACTGCGCCGTAACCTGGGCCGGACTCACTCATTCCTTAGAGTGACAGGGCCCGGCTCCTGGAGATATGGGATCAAGGCTGATGCCTGACAGCGCACCGCTTGGGGATGGGAGGAGGGTGGGACAGGTAGCTGCTCTTCCCTATTTCTCCTATAAATCACTGGCTTCTGTCGACAGGCAAGGAGGCAGAGGCGGCTGATGTAGTACATGTGTGCCATCTTGTTTTTTTTGTTGTTGTTTTTTTGTCCTCTTAATAAAATACAGGACGACGGGCCGGGCTGCTGTCACAGTCCTGTACAGACTCGGTTTATTTACAGACAGTAAAGCAGTGCCTCTGCAGCGCTGCAGTCGTTCGTCTTGAACCAGGAACGTTTTCGGTTCTTTCTGCAGAGCTTGCATGTTTACCTCGTGTATGCGTAGGTTCTCTCTGGGTTCTCTGACTTCCTCCCAGTTGTGTGTGTTGACCTGCAATAGACTGGCTGCATAGTGACGCCATGGGCCACTGCTCTAGCATCAGGTTCCCTCTGGTTATGAGAAGAGTTCTGAAAGGCATGAAAGTACAACAGGAAGCTCAGAAAATCTGAGAAGTGAATTAGAGTCATTCAGTACAGAGGCATCAATAATTAGCTAAATTCCTAGAGTTGTCTCAATTTTACTAGGAATCATGGAACTGTTTTAGTTAAAGTTTAGTTAAACTATGGAACTGTACTCGAGTGCTTCCCGACTGCACGAAATGTACAAAATAAATTAACAAAACCAACCAAGTAAGAAGTCGGTATTCCATTAATATCTGTGTGAATTCACCTCACCCTTCTGCGGCTGCCTTGTAGCTTTTCCTCACATTTCTGTGGCAGAGCAGGAAGGGACACACCTCGTGCCTCAGAGCACCCGACTGACTCTTCCCTTCAGATTACAGACCTCAGGAATCCAAGAGTGAAATCTGCTCCTGCCTCGCTTAAGAGTTGTAATCAGAACCAATTTAATTCTATGCAATTCCACTGGCTGCTTCCAAAACAACAGTGTGTGAATGCATCCATCCATCCATCCATCCATCCATCCATCCATCCATCCATCCATCCATCCATCCATCCATCCATCCTCAAAACTGTGTTTATCCAGCGCTGAACCTAATCGGGTGTGAGGGAGTGTTGGGCCGTCTATTATTCTGGAGACCTCGATCATCTGTCCACGCTGCGCTTCCTGTTAACGAGAGGAAGAGAGCGCGAGCGCTCGGTGTTTACTGCATGTGAGAGCAGGGAGGCAGACAGACGGTGTCACGGTCAGCAGGCCAACAACAATAGATTCACAACGTTTGTTTGACCAATAACTTCCTGTGGAAGATGGATGCGTTCTGGTCTCAGCGCCTGTTCTGACAAACAGGCGCTTCCCTCGCATCACATCCCTGCATCCAGAGATTATCATTCAGAGCATGTCTGCCTTATACATGTGCAGCTATGTGTGTGTGTGGCCGATTCACAGGGCCCAGACAGAACCCCCCCCTCCCCCACACACACACCATGATCCCACCAAACACTTTTCAGGAGGGCCAACAGACACTGGAGGCCTCTCTCTCTCTCACTCTTTTTTTTTTCAGTGAAGTTTGCATCCTTGTGTGAGTTTGGCCGCATGTGTGTGTTTGTTCACTGGACCGAATCCCAAATCAGCACATGAAAGGTGTGCATCCCAGTGTTGCCGTTTTCTCCCGGCGCTCTGACAGGAAACAGGCGCCGGCGGCGGTGTACGGTTTCCCCGGGACTCGATTTTAAGGCGTGCTGCAGAAATTTAAAACAGAAACGCAGCATGAGCGGGGCGGGGCGGGGTGGAGCGGGGCGGAGGGGGGAAAGGTGGCGGGGGGGCGACAATAAAGCCAATGTTATGTCACTGGCTCTGTTCGCTTCCAGAAACCGAATGCCTGCTGGTCCAAATACGGCGATGCGTGTGATTAAAAACAGGTACTGGAAGGATTTTTTGCGTGTTTGATTTGTTTCGTGGGTTTTGTTGCTTTTTTTTAAAGGAGCCTAATGACTTAATCCTCCTGCTCTCGAGTGTGTTCAGAGAGAATCCTTGTCTGATTTCACACTGTGTGTGTTCTCCCCAGTCTTTCCCTTCTGATTCTCCAACCCAGCGGGAGTTTGGTGTCATTTGTGCTGTGGCATGTAGCACAGGACCCCCCAACCCCCCGAACGATTATGGGGGCTAAGACAATAATAGAGGATGGAATGGGGAGCAGAGGAGGGGAGGATGAACAACTGTCTGACAAATGAGGAAAAAATAAAGGAATTGCATGCACTGATGTTTTGACTAGACCTGTGGAGTTGACTCCATCATCACTGCTCACCTGAAAAGTAAATCCCTACATGGAAAGAACAAGAAAAGCGATCCTGGCTGCAGGTTTGTTCAGTATTACTAGAGGAATTTTTTTTAAAAAGCCCAGAGTTCAGTTTCTGGCAGCTCATCACAGGCAGCTTTGGCAAAAGTGAAAAAAAAATATTGAATTTTGTATTTTCTTGTTTGCTTACTTTTCTCTGAAGTCTAAGTTTTTCCTTTTCTCCTCTGGCTACATTTGTTGAAAGTTTCTTTGGGACATGTGCAGCAGTTTTGGACATATGCAGACTTTCTCTGCAAAGACAATCAACTTTCAAGCCACAACACAGATTCACAACTGGATGAAGATCTTTGACTGGGCCGTTTCAACACATAAAGACGCTTTAATCTGAACCATTCCACTGCAGCTCTGTCTGCATGTCTAGCATCGTTTTTCTGACAGAAAGTCAACCTCCCACCTCGTCAAACGTCTTTGCAAGTTAATGTTATTGAAGCAAAGCATTTTTAAAAGATATTTCAGATTTCTGTTTGTCATTGTTTTTGAAAACCATTAGTTATTTTTCTCCAAATTCACAACCACTTTGTGCTGGTAGTGCATGAAATCCCAATAGTACAATAAAGTGAAGGCACTGCAGTTAGAAAACATAGGTGCATTTGCTTTTTCTCTTAAGGTCTGAAAAACTAAAGGAGACATTTTCAGTATTTCTAAGTGTCTAATAATCAATGTTTTACAAAGATATAAAGTTTTATTCTCATAAGCAGGTGCAGAAACTGTGTTGTTTTGACAGAGGAGCCATAAACACTGCATGACATTACCCCATCCCAGTGTTACACTCTTATAAAACACCCTATATGGTGATAAATGTCATCATGAAGATGTATGTATATGTAGTAATTACAGATTTTTTAGCCACAGAGAGGCAGCAGAAACAAGCTGCAAAGAAACCCGATAGGCTGTGATTGAAGTCAGGGTGGGCAGCACCTAGCTGCTGTCTGATGATAGTTCCTCTCCCAATTTCCTCCTAATGAAATAATCTCCATCTACCTAACCTAATTCCTTTGCTGTTTTGGCCTGAAGTGCTGTCTGAAGATCAGATAAGATAAGAACAATCTTTGTGAAGTCACCAAAAGAGCGCAGGGGGATATTTGCAGAAAGAATGAATATTTATCTTCAGATGAGGGATTTCCCCTCCCCCCAGGTTTGGTCTCAGACATTTTATCATTGCCTATTTATCAGTCAGAGGTTGTTGTTTTTTAGGTCTAAAAGTAAGGCTTTTGATAGAATGTCTGGCAGTGCAAAAAAAAGAAAAAAAGGTGGAAGCCCAGAATACCCAAACACACCCTGTCCCACATTATTGAAATCCTTCGACATGGCGCTGCACGCTGGGCACACACATTCCACATCACTCCGGTCCATTTGGGGGGAAACCTACCTGTTGCCCCGCAACGCCGGCCAAACACAGGGGTCAGACAAGCGTGTCTGGGCAATTCCTAACATGACAGTGGTTCACCAGAAACCCGGACTGGCGTGGTAATGATACTCCTGCGCAGTGGGCGGGGCCGGCGTTTGCCTCCGCGGACGCTGGTCGGAGCCCAGTCTGGCCCGCACTCACAAACGGGGAGGCAACACAGGAAACCGGGGCTTCCAGTAAAAACATGTAATTAGAAACACATTGACTGGGAGCCTTGGCATGATACACCCATCACGATGGAAGAGACACATGCAGGCCGGGATGCACACATGGGGTTAAGAAAGGAGAGACTGAAATGAACAATGGGACACTGAGAATGAGAATGCTACTGCTGCTAAGCTAACATTCACACCTTGGGATATTCACTGTGGGTTTAAAGGCAGGAGAAACATTCTCTGCCTTAAGCTGCTGTCACTTTGTTATGTTTGCTGGTGAATGGGGAAAGAAATACACAATTCGGGAAATTTGAGGTAAACACCAGGAAATCAATGGGTTTTGGAGAAACATGAAGTCCTGTCGTGTTTGTGAACATTGTGTGGAAGATACCCTGCTGCTCTAGTCCATGTGTATTTTGATCAAAGTATTTAACTCTTGGAAATTAAGGGTGCATTTACATAGGCCGTGGTTAGCCTGCTTTAATTGAACTCTAGTTCGTCTGCCTAGAAAGTCCGGATTGTTAGTGTGTACGCCAAAAAAAGTGAGCTGTGGTCTCGGTCGGTTGAAGTGAACTTTCATGCAGTTCAAATGTATCCATAGCGCAGGGAACTCTGGGTAAATACAACCAAAACAAACACGCCAGTGGAAGAAATAACTTGTGGTCTTTCTCACAAAGGCAAAAGAGAAATCCTACAACCCCAATACATGACAATATTCCATTTTTGTTTACATTTTGTGAAGAAGGAAAGCTGAGTTCTTCTAGTACGGTTTTCGTGCCGTTTCCTTCAGTGGTTCTTGAAGGAACCACAGGCGAGAGGAGGAACAGGTTATAATAAAGGGTTTGGTTTATTTGGCACAGTGCCGTGTGAAACTGAACCGCACCAGCTGGAAGTCTAACAAATATTGCGATTTTGTTCCCCAAACGAACCGTCTACGGGACTATTAGGTGTGAAAAAAGTCATGGTCTAGCTTTGAGTTTCAAGCATCCAGCATGCTGATGAGAGTTAGGCTTTTGAATAGCTTAGATTGACAGCAAATAGCATTATTATTATGTTATTTATGAGTTTAATTTTGTAACCCTGGTATGCCAAGCATATGAAAGTTACTGGACGCTCTATAATGGTCTTTTTGTGTTATATGTGATTAGTATAACGCCAGCCTTCTTGTGTGTGGGAAAACGAGCAAAATTGCAATGACGGCTACGTGAACTGGTCTGGGAAGGAAAAAGAAAACAATGGTGTGGTCAGCTCACCTTGACCTCTATTGACTTCATCATCCTGAAAACAACATCTGACCTGGTTGGCCCAACAGCTCCATCCAGTGCATCACTGGACAGCCAGCCTAATCGATGGTGATCAGTAGAGTTCGATTTAAAATGCGGGTTTTCCTGAAGGTAAAAACATTTGCGCTTTAGCTAAAGATAGTTTTCTTCCAAAACATAAACACTGTGTGTGCTCTCTGTGGTCTCTTTAGTTGTCTGTCTGTGTTTGTATGACATCAAGCACAGGTGAAGCTCATCAGCCTAATCAAGGCAGTCTGCACTAATGTGGTGCATTTGCTGCTTCAGGACATTTGAGAACCAGAGGACGGCTACACCACACATTGTTTCTCATCAAACAATCCAAAACTTTCCTCAGACATGTCACAGACTGGCAGACAGATATGAAAAGATTCTCACTAAAGTTATTTCACTCAAAGGCGGTAAAACTAGAATTAAAGATTAGGGCGTCTTAACGTATTCCACACCCAGAAAACAATAGGAGACAGCAGAAAATGTGGGGTTCACCTGAAACTGAATCTCCTTCTCTTCCAGAGAACATATAACATATATGATTTAACGTTTTGAAAATATTTTTGGTCTATTAAGATACATCAACTTAAAAAGAAAAAAAAACTTGTTTATTGATAAAAAGTTTTGGCCATATAAAAATTAGTTTATTTCGCAAAACTGCCTTGGAAAAACACTTTTTTTTGCATCACACGAGTCACGTGTTCAACAACCGGATGTTGTCACCGGCACAATCCACAGAGAAAACAACGAAACGACCTTTTATTTGCTTTTCGTGGATGATGGAAAGTCTTCTTGGACTTTCCATAATCAATTGCAAAGTTGTGGTTTTACGACATTAGCGGAAGATAGGCTAAGTTTTGCACACATTCATAATGAAAATGCAGCTATTGATATCTAAATATTTCTTTGGAGGCTACTGAACATTTTATGGTGTCTCCTAATTGTTTTGTTCTAATGTCATGGCTGTGCATGACGAGCACCATATGTATTCATGCAACAGGACTCGTTGTTCCACAAACTTCCTTTCTTCACATTTAGTCCCACATAGCATCGAAATGGGATCCATTACTAACCAATTCCCTGCTTCTGCAGAATAAAATGCTACTTTTGAGTTTGAAAGTGCATCAGTCTGGACCGGAGCCCTCTTTGCTAGAGAACAGTAGGTTGGTGGCACAAGCGGGCAGAGGCCCGGTTGCCAGGCCGCGCCCTTCACTGCCATGCGGTCAACCCAACTCCAAGGAAACGAGGAGAGCCAACCGTGTTCCTGGCATGAACACTGGAGACGTCCTGCAGCTTTTGTTTCTGGCTCATAAGCGCGGAGGTAATTGAACATGAGAGGCAGAAATGAGTTAATTGTTGAGCAAACAGTCACCCTAAAAAACATGCACCGAAACATGCTGTAGCAGTTAGATGTTTTCAGGAAGCCAAGAGCGCGCACACGGCAAGATTTATTAAGCATGAACGACCAGGCCGAATGATGAGAACAGCTTCTACCCGCCGCTCGTGAGAATCTCACAGATTTCAGCGTGGAGATACCAAAAGGAGCTGGGGGGGGATGGACGTGAGAAAGAGTCTCCGCATCCACAGAGAGGAAACCATCAGAGGCGCTCTTTAGTGTGTGGCTTTACAGATCAGGCGAGTGGTGACTGTGGCCTCAGAAAGAGAGGGGGAAAAAAAGAGCCTTAATTAGCCTCCACTCCCGTCAGACTGCCAAACTAAGAATAGGGGTTAGATTAACGAGAAATGAACGCTTTTAATCAACTCTCAAAGCCGATCTTTTTCTTTTTCCTTTTTTTCTCCTCAGTGTCAACAGTTCACAAACACGTAATTAGAGTAAGTGGGGGAGAAATGGACGTTTTGGTAGGTGATGAGGTTTCATAACATCTGAAAACACAAAAAGTGTGAAGTGACAATTCACATTTTCCAGATGCGGCACAAACAGCTGGATTAATCATGAGGACGCCGAACGAGGAAGGAAGGAGGAAGTGGGAATAGCATTGGGAAAAGAAGAAGGAGAAGAAGAAGAAAACGCTCCTGAAACATTTAAAAAGGAAAAAAGAAACACTGTATTGAACAAGGATTAACAAAAAAGCACGTAAACATATTTTATAAGGCACAACATCTTGGGCGACTTACACATGAAGAGAGTTTAAAGAGTCTCTAATGAACGTAAACAAAAACTTTGGTTCTTCTTTAGTTCCTTTTTTAGGAAGCTGATTTGTCCACAAATATGTGGCGAAAATACTTCCTTTGAACTCGGAGTCCATTCATCTTACACTAATGACGGAGTTCCAACGGCAGAATCTGCTGAAAACGGAGAACACAGAGGACCTTCCTAAAGTATTCACACCCCATAAACATCACGACAGCAAACCTCAGTCGACTTTTATTGGGATTTCATGTGTTGGACCGAAACAAAATAGAACCATTAAACGGACTGGATGAGTGTAGAGTTTGCAAACCGTTACAGTGAGAATCTGAACAGGGAGTTAAGTACATTAGTGTTCAGCCATCCTTATTCTGATTCCTCTAAATAAAATCCAGCACAACTAATTGATGAATAGTTGACCAAAGTGCTATTTAAACTAAGCAGACATATAGCTGTTGTTTTGGTCCTCAGAAATTTGTTGCATTATATTGGTGGGGAACAAAACAACCTAATCTGTTGACAGGATTTTTAGTTGCGTCCCCCCAAAAAATCTGAGCCTTGTGCAAGACAGAAAAGAAGAAAACCCACTGATGAAAAAAAATCGCGAGAAGTCCCAATAAACGTTTGGCAAAAAGCAACACGTGGAAGATGGTGAACTTGCGTAATGAGGGAAAATTGAAATCTACACACTGAAAATGCAAAAGTATTTTTGGTCCAGTTTCTGGTGCAAATATCTCTGCACACTTGACATAAGACAAAACTAACTTACAAGTAACTTTTCAGCAAGATATAGGAGCTTTATTTAAGTCAAGATTGATGGGAAAGTTCTTGTTATATTGGCATATTATTTCAATTATAACAAGACATTTTTTTCCATTTGACAAGAGAAATAATCTGCCAGTCGTACCTGAACTTTTTCATGAATATTAAGGAATTGTTGACTTGAAACAAGCTCCTAAATCTTGTTGAAAAATTACTTGTAAGTTGTTTTTCACTTATTTCAAGTACACTAAGACATCTGCATTAGAAACAAAATTACTTGTTAAGGTTTTGTGTTTTGCAGTGCTATTCAGACTTTCATTTTGTAAAAGAAAAACACAATTCAAAGTTCTGTGCTACTTTGTGTTTGTCTAACTCCAAATAAATCCCACTAAAATGCACTGATGCTTGCAGTTGTAACACAAAAAAACCCAGAAAAGAAAAAGTTCCAGGGCTGTGAATGCTTTCCCAAAAACCCTTCATGCCAAACATGGATCGAACTTTAACCCCCCTTAAAACAGTGAAAGAGTAAAGTAGATCCAGAACGACAAAGCTGCAGATCTGACTGATGAAAGCTTGTTTCTACTTTCTGGGTTTTACGTAAACAAAAGCTGAAAGTTGTGAGTCGGTGCAGATCGCGCAGCTACTTCCTGCTTTCACCGGTCCGGCTCCATCGCGTGTACAGTAAGCTCCAGAAAAAAAAGGCGTAGATCTGATGGAAGTCTGGACATGTAAGAGCAGGTGTCACTTTTAACAAAAGCACTGTGAACGGATGCAAATAAAACCAGTAGAGGGAACCCAAAGGGAATCGGCTCACTGGTTTCCTTCAGAACTTGGCCTCTGGCCACAAAAGTACGTTGAGGTTACAACGAGCTCTGGTTAAAACGGTACAAAGAATAAGAGGTCGGAAGGATTTGACGTGAAATGCAAGACATTCCTGGGAGCAGACACAGCGGCTCCGGAGGCATATATAACATATGGGAATCTGTTTGTTCGAATATTAAAAATAATGCGGAAACAGGATGACGAAGGACTTGAGGGAGGAGGCGGAGGAAACTTTCAGTTTCCACATGCCTGCCTTAATGTTTCCCATATTCTTACATGGCTCTATCGGTAATGCCAATAACTCCAGCTATCTGTTCATCTCTACATATTCGTACTTTACGGGTGCGTAAAACGCGAGACGGGGTTTTATCTTGGGGATCTCGCTTGTGCTTCTGTAATTGGCTTTAGCTCTCCGTCTCGCCGTGGACGTTCTCCATGTGGACCTTGAGGTAGTCGTTTCGAGTGAACTTCTTGTGGCAGAGCTGGCACTCCGCCATGGGCCGGTTGGGGTTGTGGGTCAGCTTGTGTCTGCTGAGCATCTTCTTCAAGCTGAAGGACAGGTCACACACCTGTAACACAGGACAAATGGGGGCTGACGGGAGTCATGACAGCAACAAACTGAAGAACCACAAGAATTACCACTTTGTAGAAGTACTCGTATCCCCTGGATGTTTTTGCATTTTGTCACTTAACATCAGGAGTTTCTTCAGATTTTATTGGAATTTTGCGTGACAGACAGCACACAGAGACGCTGGATTCTAAAAGAAGCTTTGAGTTAAAAGTGGTAAAAGTTCAGTCTGTGTTTGTGTTACATCCTCCAGTTTGCCTGTTTTCTTTGCACGTCGGTCAGACTGGAAGGACAGCATCCTTAACGATCATTTTTAAAGTCACAGTTGGACTCAACCAGTTGCTTTTAAACGTCCCTCGACTTAAGAGCAAAGAAAGTCGTGCTTCCTCCATTGTTGCTTCCATTCTCTGGAATAAGTTACCCTTGCTGCTGACAGTCTGGGTCGTTTTAAATCGCTTCTTAAAACTTCTTTTTTGTTGGCATTCAACTGAGGTCTGACACTGTGATGCTTACGTTTTCTTTTCGTCATTTTTTAAATTCAGATTTATATCTTTCATGTACTTTGGTGCAGTTGTTACATTTCTTCAACCTTCCTGTCTCAATGTTTCTTAGTTAATGTAAGCTATGTTTTACACTAAGCCTCAGATTAATATAAAGCTGCTGGATTTATGCTGAGATTACATTAAACATAAGTAACGTATTTTAACTGATTAGGTAATTTACAAACAATCTTTCTGCACTTGATTTTATTTAAACAAAAACAAATTAAACAAAATTTGCCAACAATTGTGCAGCAACATTTTTTCTTTGTGCTGCTACTCTTTGAAAGATATCGATAAATGTTTCCAGAGGTCATCGAAGGTCAACCAGATCCCCACATTTACAGAATGAAGCATGTTTGGTGTCAATAAACTAGTGCTACAAAGGAGGAGAGGTTGACCTCTGGAAACTTTTTCTTTTTTTAATCTTAAAAATGACAGCGGCATAAACTAAAGTTTTTGCTGCTCAAATGCAGCACAGTTGAGTGACACCATATTTAATTTAAATGTGTAAATGTGGATTGGCTTGTTGAGCTTTAACGGCTGTTGGAAACATTTACTAATATCCTTAAGATGATAGCAGCAGAAATTACATTTATTTATTTGATTTTGTAAAAGTAGCTGGGTCAGCTGACCTTTGATGACCTCTGGAAACAGAGATATATTTAAAATGATAGCTGCACTATTTGTTTTGTTTTTTTGCAGCACAAACCAGTACAAAAGCAGCACTGTTGATTGACACAACTTTGTCAATGTGGACAGGCTGGTTGACCTTTGATGACCCCTGGAAGCATTTATTAATATCTTTGAAATGATTGTGGCACCAATGAAAATGATTGCAGCCCAAACACTTGACACCAATTTAGTTTCATTTGAAGAAGGCGAAGGAACAACTTCAGACAGATTTCATCTGTATCATGTAAGCTGTTTATTTCCACTACACAGCTTTGTCCCCCTCTGTTGTGTAAAATCCTCATTAAATCACATTGAATTGGAAACAAACTACGAAGCAGTTCAACGGGTTAGAAAACTTTTGTGCTTCCACTTGCTGAGTTCTTTGGCTGACAGTGAGGTTTGGCTTCACAACAGTGACACAGGCTCATTTATAAAGAAGACATAAAGTATGAGAAGTCCCCTTCCTCCACCCCCTTCAGGGATGGGACAGATTGTACGGCACTTCAACATTTATCCTAAATAAGTCATTTTACACTGATGACTCCTCGCGCTCCCCTCACTCCCCCCCGTATCAATCAGGATAATCCAGCATTGGCCGGAATACCATTTTGACATAAAGCTGGGAGAATCTCAGCATGCGTCCTCAGCTCCCATCTGCGAATTACATTTGGAGTCAGACAGCACACATCTGTGGCTCTGCGGCATTAAACCGCCGCTCTGATAGCAAAGCGGATCACATCGGATATCTACATCGACGCCTTACCTGGTTGTTCCGAAACGCGGCTCGACAATCCGCATAGCAGACCCAGCGTCGGCGGGCTATTTTTACTTTTTTACAGTGACAGGAAGCTGATGAGCAAAGAGCCTCAACAACATTTCGGGAGTTTTTCGAAGGACGCAGAATCCGCAGGCTCTCTTTTCACGTCCATATAGTGCGTCTTGGGAGCCTGCGATCCCTTTCTGTCTGACTCGAATATAAACCGTCTCCTCTAATAAAATCCAAATGTCATTTCTGCTATTTCCACTGGTTCTTAGGATCAGATTAATGACATGGAAATATCTCTTTTGAGGCTGGAGAAAAAAGAAGCCAGATGAGTGTTTGATATTGTTGGGGGGAGGAGGAAGGCAGGAGGGAGCCTTTGTGGTGATGCTTAATTGTCAGTGAGTAGGATGCTGATTTTATGACATTTGAATAAAGCTGCAGATGAGTCTCTGGGTGAATGGGGTTTCTGCTTTAAGGCTTTCTGAGGCTTAAATTTGACATGTTTATTCAGGAACTGTAGTCTCCACCTTCTGCTGATGGTCACTCATTAATAAAAAGACTCAGTTTCTGTTTTCTGCTCTATACTGTACAGAAATAAAAGAACAAAAGACACAAAAAAGAGGTGGAACACAGTATTCTATCTCTTTAATCTCAATATGAAATCTGCAAAAAAAACACTAAATCTTACCAAGTATTTTTTGTGTAGTTTTTAGTGCAAATATCTTAGTACACTTGAAATACGACAAACTGACAAGTAGCTTTTTCATCAAGATATGAAGAGATTAGAAAATAATTCCTGAATATTATTATTTTTATAAACATCAGTTCCACTAGTACTTTTTCACTTATAACATGGGAAAAATGTCTTGTCAATCTGCCAATGGACCCAATACTTTCTCATCAAGTTTAGTCAAATGAACTAAACTAAACTAAACTAAACTTCTGTCTTGTTTCACTAGAAAGAAGAAACAAATATCTGGTAATATTTTGTGTTTTTGTAATGCATTTCCGCTGGCAGATTATTATGTACTTATTATGTACACTTATCTACTTTTTCATCAACATGAAGGATTTGTTGATTTATTTATTTATTTATCTAGTGCCATAAATATGTCCTTATTTCTTGCTGAAAAGTTACTTGTAAGTTAGTTTTGTCTCATTTCACATGTTTCCAATGTACTAAAGATATTGGCACTAGAAACTAGACCAAACAAACTTGGAAAAAGGTGTCATGTTCTCGCAGTGTGAAGAGTTCACAATGAGCCGGATGAATGGATGGATAAAAACATATTTTTCAGATCTACGTTTTTCTCCACAGATATCAAGCTAGGAAAATGTGGAAATGAGCTTCCTGCTGATGACCTACTGTTTAGCATCTCAGTCAAACGAGATAACTGCATCTGAGCAAACTGTTCCCTGCTATTGCAGCAATTTCTGGTTTTCTAATTTTGGTTCAGAAGCCTTAAAAAAACCCCTCAAAATTCAGAAGAATCAGATGTTTTAAGGTTTTACTGGCTTCGGTTACTCGCTTGCTGATTTGTAACCCAAACCCATTAGGGAAGTTTAGGAAATGTGTTTGGATAGTGGATAAGTGTCTTTGGCAAGGCCGTTTGCAAAATTTCATTTGGTGGAGCCAACTGAAAGAAGACCAAGCCTTCAAAGGTCTTCTTTGATGCTCTTTCAATGAGGGAAAACTCTCCAGATCTCATAAACAGTAACTATCTCCATTAACATCAACGCTGAACACCACTTTTGTTAGTCATCTAACCTTAGGCCCAAAACTGTTCATACCCTTTGAACTTTTACACACATTTACCACATTAAAACCTTGACCTATCATGTATTTTACTGGGATTTTATGTAAGAGACCAAACGACGTAATGCTGAATGCAGAAAGAAGAATTCCACACCCAACGACCAAATTAAAACTTGATAATGCAGCAAAAGTTGGTCTTGCATTGACTTTAAGGGCTGAATACAAACACTTATGCACCACTTTTCCTTGGTCCATCACCTAGAATCCCATTAAAAACAATAAAGTCCCTGGTCTTAACGTTACTCAATGTGAAAGGGTTCAGGAGACTTGAGCAGTTTTGCAAAGCAAGGCGATTGTAATCCCACAAACACAGCAAGAATCCAGTGTCTCAGTGAGGTAAACAACATTTGGTCATATTTTAGCTCAGACTATTTGTTCTTACTTAAAGAAACCAGAACATAAGCCATTACAGGTATTTAGCCGTTAGCTGCTCTGCTCGTTAGCCGTGGAAAGCTACGCTACTTAGGAGAATCATCTTCTGGAGTTTTAGGGAACATCTTTTCTAAGATTTCAAAGCTAAAAAAAACCCAATTCACCCGTGATGTATATAAGAGATAACAGAGTCTTTTGGAAACTGTTAGTCACACTGAATATAAAAAACATGTGCTTGTTCAGATGTGACTCCAAGATGAAGTAGTTCATCACAGAGCTGACGAGTAAATCAGCAGTAGGAGCTCAGAGTCACGCGACCATGTCGTCAAGAATAGTATTTTTGTCAATTTATCTGAAATTGTGCCCAGCGATTTCTTAGAGCTGCTTTTCTACAACTGAATTGTTGTTTTTGGTTTCGGTAACTTAGCAAAAAGTTTTTGGGTTTGGGTGAATAGTCACCTGATTAGTAGAGACGGTTTTCAGCCTGAAGGTTTGGTTGTAAAAATGTCACAAATGGTGATAAGGTTTCGGTGGCAGTGGGAATTTATTGTATCATTTAACATTTATTGCAATAAATTTCTCATCATGAGAGGAATTCTGATTTATCCTTGTCAAAATAAATTCTAATTACTGATGTTAAAAACTGTTTGTTGATTGTTAGCTTTACTATTTTCTCCACTGTTTGATCAAAGACAACGTCAATAAATTTGAAAAACATAATTAAATGGAGTTACTGTGTGCAGTTTAGTAATATAAATCATACTTTTTTCTGACTGATGTTCTAATGAAAACCTAAATAACTGGTTCTCATTGTAACTTTTATCATTATCACAACATTTTGTGATAAATCTTTAAGCCCTTCCTAAAGTGTCACATTATAGAAGTTTCAAAACGCTGACAGGAAGTTCTGTTGTGTGTCTCTGCAAATAATTATTACTTCTGCATTATTATAAGCAGAGGGTAATTTATCCCTCTGATCCTCTCAAAGTGTTTACGTGAGATCTGTTCACTCTGCCCCTCCGGAGAGGCAAGATCCCTATCTGGCTTGAACCGAACTCCGCGTCTGGCTTTGTGCCAGAACTCCCGTCACATTTCTCAAAAAAAAAAAAAAAAACCCCAAACAGAGACGAAAACAGGGAGGAATCGAGAAATGAGGGACAGTCTGCACTCACGTCGCACTGGAAGGGTTTCTCTCCCGTGTGCGTCCTCATGTGCTCGTCTAGCCCTCGTTTCTGGCTGAAGGCCTTGTTGCACTCGTTGCATTTGTACGGCTTCTCCTGCGGAGAGATGGGTAGATTAAAAGAGGGCACTCTGTATGACAGAACGCGGCCAGTTTTGATCACATATGGACAAAACCTGGAGGGAAAAGAACGAAAAGGGGGGAAAAAAGAGTAACGACACACACATGTTGGAGCAGAGAGAGAGGAAAACAAACAGGCATGTAGGAAAGATGTGGAAGTGTCCCAGGTTAACTTTCACACCCCGACGCTCTGCCTGTATGCTTGTGGAGATGGGAGACGGCCAACATGGGGACCATCAAAAACACATGGATTCCTAAAAAGAGTAAAGGAAAATAAGGAGCAGGAATTGGCTTTGAACGTGTTTCTGTAGCAGATCGATCCTCTGTCTCCACACCTCATCAGTCCACCAAAGGACGTTTCCTCTGCCGCTTTTGGAGGCCTTTTTTACGTCACACTGCAAAAACACAACAGCTTACCAATTATCTTTGGTCTAGATTCTAGTGCAAATATCTTAGTACACTTAAAATAAGACAAAACTAGATCATAGATAACTTTTCCACAAGATATACAAGCTTAATAACTCCTTAAATTTGCTGAAAAGGTTCCACTGGCAGATTATTTAACTTATAAGACATTTTTCCCATATTATAAGTAAAATAATCTGCTAGAGAAACTAACACTTTTTCATCAATTTTAAGGACTTATTGATGTAAAACAAGCGCCCATATCTTGTAAAAAAGTTACCTATGACCTAGTTTTGTCTTATTTTAACAGTACTAAAATATTTGCACTAGAATCTAGACCAGAAATACTTTGTAAGATCTTGTGTTTTTGCAATTCAACCAGAAGCAGCTATTTCGTCATGGGTGTGTTGTCACAACTACACAAGTGTGCACGTGCGTGTGTGTGTGTGTGTGTGTGTGTGTGTGTGTGTGTGTGTGTGTGTGTGTGTGTGTGTGTGTGTGTGTGTGTGTGTGTACAGTACGCATAATGAAGAGGGAGGACGGTAGGCGTGTGCTGCTTGCTGAGGGGAAACGCTGCTGACACTTTAAAGACTTTCAGGAGGAACGAGAAGGAGATAGTGAGAGGCTGGTTCCTACTGCCGCTCTTTCTGACAAGTCTGGCTGATAGCGGAGGCTCTGCCCCATTTTGGGCTTAGTTGTCATGGGAATGGGGTGAATGCAGGAAGCAAGGGTCCTGGGAAAGGCGCTATCATGTGGGCCGGGCAAGGAGTGCCCAGTGACACAGGAGACAAAGGGAGGTAAAGATCAGGTTCACTGCGTGTAGCGCCTGCGAGCGGCTTTAAGGATGCAACTGTTTGTGCGCATGTGACAGAGCGAAGGGGAGCCGGGGTGGAACAATGGAAATAAAGCCCCCTGTGTGTGAGAGAGAAGCCCTGCCCGCCCCACGGAAGCGGATTCTGCTCCGATCAATGTAATGCTAATTCCCACTGAAATCCCCCGGCTTTCACCAGAATCACACGTTTTCCACAACTCTGAAAAGTTAAAAGAAAAAACAATAAAACAAAGACGCATGGATGGACTTTTTAAGTAACACCCACAATGCATCACTGTGACCCCAGTAACATCAAACATCAAACATCTGTACCTGGTGACCTCCGGCCTTCGAGCAGATGTTTGGGCTCCGACCTCTGACCCGACCTTTCACCTGAATACGACCGGTCTCCTACGAAGCGCACACCCAGCGAAGCGCGGTCCGGGTCTTGTGTGTTCAGTCCCAGAGCAGCAGATCTTCTCACGTGACACATTAACTATGCAGGTATTTGTAAAGCGGCATGCGAGCAGGAAGCTGCTGTGCACCGACGGCCTTCAGGTCACCAAGAAACCAACAACCAAAAGGATTTTTTTTTTTTTTTTAGACAAGCTGGCAACATGGCTTAAGGCGGTGTCAGTCTGTCAGGAACCCTGCAGGATTGATTACCATGTTATTGTAGGAGAAAAGCTGACTGGTCAGAGTGATGTAGTGCTTTTTCTACTGGGAGTGCAATGGGATCAAAGCTGCAGTGCATAACCTTTTTTTTTTTAAGTCTTTTACTTATTTGTTAAAACAGTCACTTCGCTGTGACGGCATGAGACAGATAATGTCCACCACATTAATTATCATGTACACAAGGGTGGTTGACAACGCTAAGACACTCCATCTGGTTTGATTGGTTGCTTCTGACCGGGAGCAGTCTGTTTCTTCAATATTAGCGCTCAGCACAGGAACTCAAACTTTTCACAGATTATCTGTCACAACAGAGTGACGGTTTTAACAAATATGTAAATAGTGTACATTTCTGTAAACTTTACATATTGCAGCTTTAAGGTAAAGAGAAAAAATTCAACTATGACAAAGTTCAAATTATAACTGTTTACAATGATTTGTGACTCTGTGAATCACATTTGTTTCATTCCATGTTTTCGTGTAAAGACACGTGATTTTCTGGAAAAGCAGTGAACAAACAGAAACTTCTCGCTGTTTGACTTGTCGTATTTTAGCTCGGTTCAGAGTTAACTGTGCAGATGTAAAAAGTGCTCTGATTTGTTTACAGCTAATTAGGAATGGCTGACACAACATCGTCAACAATCAAGTTTAAAACAGCTTTAGTAGAAAATGGTACGACATAACATATTTGACCAACATGTAGGTGAAACTGGGAGCACGGCACATTGACGAACCTGAAGAAATCTGTAAGCTGTATTAAGATAGATTAAAACAGACTTGGAGGTCTGACACAGTGACACATTTTTTATGGATAATAAATTGTCCCAAAAATTATAAACGATAATATTGTCATTTTGAGACCATTTTCAAGTAATTAATAATAATGCAAGTTTGCCCTGTCAAAGACTGGTAAAGTTTAATTTTGCAGAGATTAATTCATACTGCAAGTGGGAGACATTTTAAATATGCAAAATAAAAGACAACAACCAAATCAAAAACAATAAATAAAAGGAAATAAAAACCACACACAACAGAAACTATAAATAAAAGGGGTTATGAAGTCTCTGTATATTTAGAAAAATATATATTGGTATTTATAGTTAAAGAGATATCAATATTGGGTCTCAAGTGTTTACAAAAAGCATGGATCATAAATTGGCCATAATGTGACTAAAATGCGGCAAGTCCGGCAAGCCTAACTCTAATTCTCTTAAACCGTTGCTTTAAGTTGTCAAAATGCCACAAATGATTAAAAACTTTATTTCAAAAACTTTGTTTCATCAGTCAGAAGATCTGATTGAATCACATCCGTTTAAAACTGAAATTTAAAAATGTGACAAAGTAAAACCAGAAGCCTGGTATCTGCCATGTTCCTCCCAGGTTTGCCAGAGATGTGGTTTGTTGGATGAAACAGACGAAACCCCAGCTTCATCCATCTGAAATCATGTGTTCATTAACGGTGAGCTGCGGCTCCTTCGGCCAAATGACATTAGTTTCCCCTCCTCCCCTCAACAGTGACTTCATCCGGCTCTGCTGTTTGTAACTGTTCAGCCCATATTTTAGAGAACAGTGAGCAAAGGCAGGTCTGGGAATATTCAGAGCAAAAACATCAGTCAGTCTAATCAGCAGCACACCGCTAAATTACATCTGCCTGTTTCTACAGAGACGGACAACTTGAGCGGGATACCTCCGCTATTGACATGCTGCAACAGGCAGGGCAGCGCACTGTACTCTGGACAGCATTAAAAACGGGAACAAAACGCTTCAGTGAGCAACGCTGACAGGCTGCAAATGTCACAGTCAAACTGATGATGGAAATATCATATAAAACACATTTTATGTCGATTTTGTCATAAGTAGCACACATGTTCAGATGCTTAGATGGCTAGAGAGTTTTGTTTTGGCTACAGGCTCAATAAGTTGAAAACTGATGCCGAGGAAGGAGCAGCATGTCCCAGCTCTAGAAATAAACTTGTGAGAAATGAAAAGCCTGCCTTTAATCCTTTAATTTTCCCCACCCTGAACACTGCCTCTCATTATGTTTATTGTACATCTTCATTTAGTTTTAAAATCAAAGGAAAATCAGAGGGGAGCAGCAGAACTGATCTGATATTGGATATTGGATTGAGGCATCTTTTTAAATGGCAAAACTGCTGAGGTGCACAGTTTGTCAGCCACCTCCGAAGTGATGCGAGCAGTAGTGCTTGGCACAGTAATTTTAAAAGAAATGCTCCACACTTTTGTATTCATGGCCAAAAAAATGGGTCTTTATATTGTTGTACTGATTAAATTATGTCTCTCCCCAAAAAATTTACTTTTTAACCGTAAGAACAATTTCCCCAGTAAAAGAGAATACTGCAGCTTCTGTGTACAGAAAGCTCTCGACGTAGAGGCTAAGGCTCTCCAGAGAGCAGCTAAAACTCTAGTCATTAAAGTTTATGATGTTCAAAGCAAATCACTCGAGTTGCTCTGCTTTTAGCAGACAGCGGGGTTTTTTTTTCAAACAGAAAGCAAGTTGGTAAAGTAAATGATTACCTGGAGCCACACTGACATGTTTCAAGCTGATTTACCAGTGAGTCCCACTGAAGGTTACAGTTTTTCATTTGCATCAGATTTTGTAATATGTATGTTATGTTGATCCAAAACATAAAGAAAACTAATTTGTTTGCTATTTTCCACTTTAATAATGTGTTCACCATCGACTAAAACCTATAAAATTAGAAGGTAATGAAATGGCGACGATTCTTGTTGGAAACTCAAAAGTCCAATCATTTTTTGAACAGTGAATGCATCATGACTCTTTGAAAAAAAGCTGTCACTGAGAGAAGAAACAACATCAGGGAGGTGTTTGAAAAATGAAGCCAGGGGAAGCAATGTAATTGTTTTTTAAAAGTCTCTGTGTTAAGGTAAGTGTCTACTTTCTGTACAGGAGTTGTACAGAGAGACTGCGGTTTACACTAGATAGCTAGCATGGGTATGTTAGCATTGAGTTAGAAGTAGCCTCAACCGTCTCAAGTCCCATGCAATGAAGATGTACGAGAAAGTTCCACAAGAACAAAAACATAAAACATACAAAATTAAGACAAAATTTAAGACCTGTGATAAACTTTTCATATTTTTAAAACTGAAACGAAGTCATTTTAAGGCCTTAACTTTATTAGATAGATTTAAGGCATTTTAAGACCTTTGAAGGATTCACGAATACCCTGCATAAAAAGCATGATGAAACTTAATGTAAGGAAATCAAACATACCCGAGTGTGGGTGCGGATGTGCATCTTCAGGCCGTCGTTCTTGCTGAACGCTTTGTCGCAGTAAGGGCACTGGTACGGACGCTCGCCTAAGACATGAAAATCAGTTAGTAACACTCTGACTGTAAAAGAGTATTTTAGGCCAAACATCAGCAAATGTTTAAACTACAGCTCAACAAAAAGCACATCTCTTAAATAGCTCTGTTCCTTTCTTTAAATAGAGTTGCCAAAAAGCCCCAGAATGAACGTGACTGAGCTGGATGTGTGGAATAGATCATTCTCTCATCAACTTTCCACTGCGGATCTGAAGCTTGTGGTGGTTTCACTCTGTGGCTCGCTATCTGAGCTCCAACTGGCCAGGAGTTTCGGAGCACATTCAAAGATATCTGGCTTCTCCTGGCCGGATCAAAAGCACTCCAGTCGAAGTCTTATAGATCCTATCTGAGCGCACGCTGCAGATGACAAAGAGAAAGTGACGGGCTGTCAGTCAAACTGCCTGCTGACACATGGATCTGTTTACTGTGTGCTGATCCACCAGCCTGATAAAAGTCCCAAGAGCTGATTGCTAATCTATAGAGGAGAGCAGAGGTAATAACCTGCAGAACTGTGCAGAAATTAAAGCAACACGAAGCTGACCTCCAAAACAGAAATGACTTAATGATAAGAAAACGTTGTTTCAATCTTTCCAAACCGATGAGTCAAAAGAATAAAAAAATAAAACTGGAAAACATTCATCTGTCAAATTTACCGTTCTGGTTAGAAGTTTGAATTGTGACCAAGAATATTAAGCTAATTTACAAGTTCGATTTTTATACCTACAAACTGAATTATTATGTAGATTAGAGATTATAAGACTTGCCAATGTTTGAACCACATATGTTTGAAATTATTGTTAAAAGTTTTGCTCGTCCAGCTACAAGCACACAGACAGACTTAAATATCAACACAAACCCCAAATAAATTTTGGATGAATGACGTTTAACAAGTTAGAGGAAAAACTACACACTTTTTGTAGAAATGAGAATAACCCTGTCTGCTTATTTGACCACTGAGAAAACACTGAATTTATTTAAACCAGCCGGTTTCCAGGCAGTCTCAATTTTTTTTTGTGTAGCCTCCTAATTTTTTAATACCGTTGGAGTATTATCATTCCAGAAGCTTAACATTAGCCTTTTTATTCACTACAATAACAATAACAAAGTGCTATTTGTCTCCCACAAAATTTTATTCATTCTGTACTTTGAGAGCAAAGTGAAGCTAAAGTTAAACATCAGAGTCAACAAGAATAGTTAATGAAAGTGTTTTGCAATGACACAGACAGTTACAACGCAAACAGAATGATGTCATCAAAATAAATAAGACAAATGTGGTAGCGTCACTTCAAAACAAGACAATGATGGTGGACAAGACAACATGGTGGACAAAGATCCAAACACTCAATCTAAATGGGTTTACAAATGGATAATGGAGGCTACCAGTGGGCTTCAGGGGAGGCTTTGGCCTTCGTGTATGGACTGGGCCAACAGGTACAGAACTCAGTGTATGGACTGGGCCAACAGGTGGGTGTGTCCCCACATACAAAGCAATCCTACCAATTCTGACAAGATGTTGGGTTGAACATCTTGTCAGAACAAGATCAATTTTAATTTGGATGTATATTGAGCTTGCATATGTAAATTTGACTTTATTTATAGGGAAAAGTCCAGGATAAAGTCAGACATTTTGCACTGAATTAGTGATGAAACCAATTCACCCAGTGAGAACAATGGTTTAACAGCACAAAATTAAAAGATGAATTTCTCACTGGTACCATGTTCACATACATAAATTTAAACACACTGACATAAACACTTCCTTAAACAGAAACATAATAACTTATTGTTGCTTAGTCCCTCCCTACCACAATTTAATCATCTGCCTGCTTTGTCCGACCGTAATCTGTCTTCAGTGACTCGATGTTGAGGAGGCAAGCAAGTAATTTTATTGATGGGGGACATGTGCTGCCCTTTTAAATAAGAAGGTTAATTAGCTGTGTTTCTTTGGGATTCAAAATGCAAAGATGCTCATTATATTAGAAAACCCATCGTGGGAATATAATAGAAGATTGACATTATTCCAGGTTATAAACACGGTTGTTCTAGAGGAACATTTTTTTCTCCTCAGGTTCAGATTAGGTCCAATCAGAAACCCTGAAAGGTTGATCCGATAACACAGGAAATATTTAGTGGAAGTTGTTTTAAAAGCTGTTTTATGAAAAGTTCAGCTCAGAAAAAAAAGAAAAATTATGTTCAAGGACTTTATCCTGACACTTTGTATTTACGTCCTACAAAGCACGTCTGTCAACGGAAAAGTTACAACAGCTGTCATGTAGCAGATATGCAAGTCGACTTCTAAACCCACCCACCATAAATCCCCCACCAGAGGGCTTCAGAGGAGCAGCACCAGTGACACCGGATAATAAAACGTGCAACCTCAGGTTAATGTGGAAAGGGTTAATGTGACATATGCGGTCTGATCACACATAGTGAAACATGCGCACGACGATGGCTTGGAAATCCGGCCCAAATCCCTCTTACCCCCACAGCTCGGCAGGAGGGTTGTTTTTTTTGTTTTTTTCTTGTTGACAAATGGCAAAATCTGAATCCCAGATGTGATCTGAGAAAGAAGATGGCAAATCTTTGGTTATATGTAGCATGTGCAGTGTCGGGTTAAGGCCCGGCGTTAGCTTCGGGGAGTCCTGTTGGAGGCATTACCACGCTAATGGCATGGTGTGGCTGCGTATTCTGCGGCTTGGAAAACGTCCCTCGCAGGAATCTGGCTATTGTCAGCTAATGCAGAGCATACACTCCAGCCTACAAATGCAAGTCTACACACCAATTCACCTACTTAACCTATACACTCTCTGGTTCTGAACATGTGTGACTCATCTGGAAAATGGAGGAAGACAAAGTGACGGGATTCGGTGTTATATAAGGAGGCCGTTTCGGCAAGGAGCGTTTGAGTAAGCCACTCAAGGCAACTCTTGTTTACCGCTGAAATGGGCGATCTTGGAATACAACCCGACCTCTTAGTTGAAACAGGAAACAAACAAATGCTACTTGGAAAACTGCGGCGTTCCTCCAGCGTCTGTCGAGCGTGCCAGACGATGCGTGTCTGTTCTGCTGAGTGTTACTGTAACTAGAAACCCCCCCACTTATTCTCCAGATTGAGCCAGATTGTTTGGGGATTACGAGGGGTGGCTGCGAGCGCTGAGCCGGGGCTTTATGTGGGCCGAGATGGTAACTGATTTAGCATGTGCTGAAACTGTACACCGCCTCTTTGACCCTGGGTGTCTCCCCCGGCGGGGGCGGGGGGGGGGGGGGGGGGGGGGGGGGGGGGGGGGGGGGGGGGGGGGGGGGGGGGGGGGGGGGGGGGGG
>CAEGAF010112720.1:0-60591 GCA_903067075.1 Micropoecilia bifurca
GTAGTGTTTATGATAAAAAATAAATAAATAATAATTATGTGATCGGTATCGGGGATCGGAATCGGTGATCGGTATCGGGAGAAAAAAACCTGATCGGCACATCTCTAATGCTTAGTGTATCTGTTTGTGCGCAGTGCCCGATGACTGGTGTGCTCCACTGGGCTGTGATATGTCGAACAAACAAGAAGAGGGTTGTCCCAGCGTAAGACTGCGCCAGTTTTCCATTCGTCTGTCTCCTGTTCCTCTTGTTAAACACGAGGTGTGTAGATGGATCTAGGAAGTTCTGGTGATGGCGACTGGTTGTTCAATGACACAAACTGCGTGGGGTGAGCAATCAGATCTGTAACCTGCCGAAAACCTGCTATACTTTTAAGAGGCCACTGGGCGATCTGTCAGTGTGACCCCGGACAGATTCCTGTCAGACAGCTCAACTAATGATGAAATCCAGAAGTCATGTAGAAGTGAAAACCAGTGAGCCCAGGATGGATGTTGGTGCCAGATCTGAACATGCTGAGGCTTAATCTGATTGTTTGATCCTTGTTAAGCCTTTTTGTTTTCTTCACTCTTTTTTTTTTTTTTAGATATTTTTTTACAACATTTTAGAGATGTAACTTGTTTGTCTATTTTTAGGAGGACAGTAATGTCACCGACGTACAGAAATCTCTAGTCGGCAGGAGATCAAAAAGAAGTAAGTTGTGTTATGGACCATTCTCTGATGCCTTCAGGATGTTTTGCGTTCATTTTTGGCTATTTTATAGACACTTTTATAAAAATTATCAGGGTTTCTTTACAAGGTTGAAAAGCAAGGTGTTTCCAGTTTTACATAAATATGGAACGACCTTCAAACAGACAAAAACCTAAGATTCTATTGGCATAATAGTTCCCATTATGTGACATTTTGATTAATCTGCCTTCTGAAAATAGTGAATTACTGTAAATGTTAATATGGGGGCTGAGGGCGGTTAATGTACGTTACATTTTCCTGTTTCTCACCTCACTCTGTCAAAATTATTTGCGCCCTTTTTTTGCTTTGTTGTTGCTAAACTACTTTGTCTCACATCACATAATTTCAAAGTCAAATGACATTCTCCATTTGTCTGTCTGTTCCTCCCAGTCTCTGCCATGAATGAAAAGCCAAACCCGAGCCAAGACGAGTGTAAACCAGCCGTTAATCAAGCAGCTCGGCACCGGAAACTAAGTGGCGACCTCAACAGATTACTCCAAGGTCTCAGCAAAGACTACTGCGACCTCAGCGGATTGGACCGGCTTCGGAAAAGACGAACGAGTGAGGAAACTTTTACAGACAACGACAAAAAAGAGGAGAAAGGCAAAGAAGATTCGTCAAAACACCAAGAGAAAAATCCGAAGAACTCCAAATACATTTGTGAGACTTGCTGCAAGGTGTTGAACACAAAAAAAAGCCTGCATGCACATGTGCGTTCCCAGAGGAAGTGCAAAGGCTGCCTGAAGGTCTTCTGCTTCCAAAATGATGTGAAACTCCATAAGAGAGTTTGTGCAGACTACAAGAAATCGATGAAAGAAAGGCGCAGACTACAAGGGAAGAAGACTCCCGGACAAAACAAAGCCGAGGGGATCGGGAAAAAGGAAATCACGCAGTCTTCTGCTGACAAGAACAATCTCTCCACCCGAAAGTTCTCCTGCAAAAAGTGCATCTACAAGACTAACTCCAGAAAAAAATTTAGACGACACAAAATGTGTCACAGCGAGAAGATGCAAACTTCACCCGTATGTCTAGAGATCCTTGATGAGAAAAAGGAATCTGATGTACACGAGAAAAAACACAAAAGTCTCATGGAGGTCAGCAACCAAAATGGAGACCTTGGCTGGACTGAGCCTTTAGAAGATGTTGACGAAGACGGAGGATTAAGACAAGGCGAGAAAATGCAAGAATGAAGGCCACTGAGGGTGATGAGTGATGTAGATGTTGTTTTTTACCAGCCTGAGTGCATAAGAGGAAGGGCAGGAAAAATTCCAACAGGAATAGCTGCTGTCCTCGCTGAAAGCCGTAATTTACACCCACTGTGTTTTGTTTTTTACTTCAGAATTGGAAAAGAACAGCTCCAAATATTGTATTTCTTAAAACCATTTCAGTCAAAATAAGATGCTAATGTAGCATTGTTTTTTTTTTTCTCTCAAATCACAGGTAAGAGTATAAGACGAGACAGATTTTGTCCTCCAAAAGCAAGTAGTCACCTCAACGTCTTGTTTTTGCTCACTACAATTAGACTGACGAAGGCAGATGTATGTGCAGAAAGTGAAAACTTAAGAGATCTATAAATAAAAGGAAATCTATAAACTTCCTAGGTGATCGTCGAGTTAAGTCAAAAGTGCTTCATCACTTTGTGAGAAATATGATCCAAGCCAAAAATGTGCATTTTTTTCTGTTTGCTTGTTTTGTTTTTTTAATAAATACGAAGGTCCAGCCTCTCCAAGTATTTGTTTGCATTTGATACATCTTGGGTACTTTACAACTGTATTATTTGATGTTCTTGAAAGCTGGATCATTACAGCTCTGGTGTCAACAGATCTGTTGGTTAAACAGATTTGATTTGAGCTTAGCAATCGTGTTTAGTTTATGTTCATTTTTAATATTTGAGAATAATATTATTTTACTTAAATGTTGACCGTATTGAATTTGACTGTAAAAAAATAACTTATTTAATGGAGGCTTACAATACTTCCTGAATAAAGCAAACTTTGTAGTTTTTCCACTGCTAATGTTTTGATTTTTTTCCCCCTTTAAGAGAATAAAATCATTGCCTTCTGGCTCGTTATGCTCTTATGCTCCCGGATTCAATGATTCCACGTGTGGAAACAAAAGCCACACAGAGATGACAGCGTCACAATAATCAGCATTTATTCAAGACTGATGCATACTATCACCAGTAAAGCACATCACAAAACATCAGAAATCTCAGCACAAACATGAATTTACCTGAGACAAATGGAAAAGAAGGAAAGAAAGGCAAGCGAAGCTGTCTAGAGAAATTGCAAAAGGGAAAAATCTGATTTGTTACTCTATGTGGAAGGTTTTATCTTCTTTTCTTTAATTTATTCAAATAAGGTGTATCTTTGCTCATCTAAGCAGGACCTGTCTCTGACCCTCTCTCTAAAACCATTTGTCTAAATAAAGAGGAAGGAGAGCTTCCCCAAACTCCTGCTGGTTTATGGCTTTCACAGATCAGTGTGAAAAGCTGGAACTTCCTACTGAGGGCAGATCAAAGATCTTGGCAAACAATCTGCCTTAACTACAAGTAAAATAAAGGTCAATAGGCCAGAATAAGTTATACATTTTAAAACTATAATTAGGCTATTTCAATCAAATCACGTTAAATTTTAAAACTGGCATATTTTAAATAGATTTTCTTAACACCTTAAACGCTGACTTGTTCTTCCTCGTAGAATTAAAATGCGATAAATTTATATTTGAAATCTCAAATAGTTGGATTAGTCTTTGTTGAACATTAAGAGATTGAGCTGTGATGCACATGCCTTACCTGCACTTCTGCAGGACGAGATTTCTCATTTTATCGCGAGATTTGCTACATCTCTTCACAGGTGCCGACCTGCTACATAAATCGTGCGATTTTTCCTTGAAAGTGAGGCGGCTATGCTTATTTTATTCTAGTCAACAGAAAGTTACTGGTCAGTAAATTACAACAGCATTGTCTATTAATCCGTTTTTCTTTTTTAATGTAGTGTTTATACATTAAACGCATGTGCTAGCTTAAAGGATGCATTGCTAGCTTCGTTGGGTCGTTGTTTACATGTTTTTTCAGAGATAACCAGAAAGCGAAGCAGGGATTTTCCTGTCTTTTTTTAGTTAAAAAAAAAAAATTTAACTAAATTACGGCAGAAATTAACTTTCATTAACTCCAAATCGTATCCTGACAGTATCTCAGGCAGCATGTCGCGTTGTTTCCCGGAAGCTCCCAGCGGTGTGTCGGTCATTCCCAGACATTAAGACGCGGGTTTAATCACAACAAAAGCAGCATGGAGTCTGTGAGGAGCGCTTTCCACGCTCAGCTCGCCGCCGTCATGGACTCTCTGCTTGCTGCCGCCGTGTGCGAGATCGCCAAGATCTTCGAGAGCAGCCTGTGCGATCAGCAGGCGGAGCTGGCTCGGAAAGCCGAGGAGATCTCCGCGCTCCGCTGCAGGCTGGAGAAGGTGGAGAGGAGGCACAAAGCTAAGGGTGGAGGCGCCGAGGAGGGAGAGCCGTCATTAGGAGACAGGGAGGCCAGCCTGAGGCAACAGATCCCGACAGGATCAGGTATTACAGAAACCTAGAAATGTAACCACAATAAACTGTAATTGACCTTGTTTTAAAAATGATTGCTGGCAAACTTGAAGTGACATGTTTCCTAACACTGAGTGGACTAATGCGGTGGTGTCCAACTCCACTCCTGAAGAGCTGCTGTCCAGCGTGTTTTAGGTGTTTTCTTAGGTCAGCACGCTTTAACCGAATTAATGTTTCATAATCAAGCTTCTGCAGAACTTGACGACAAGCTGAGGGCATAATTTGGCCATTATTTGAACTGTGTTGCATGCAGAACATTGGCTTGATAACTTGAGTTGGACAATCCTGTACTGGGGTATAAAGGGTCCATGTCGAAAGGAGTGACATTCTGCATAGAAAGCATTCAGAAATACTCATAATTTAATCTGTTTTTAGTTCAGAAGTTGTACCCTACAGGACAGTAAAAATAAAAATAAATACTTAGAACATTGAAAGAACTGTAGCTCTTAGTATTTTATCTCTGATAAGAGACCATAACCTTTTTTTATTGAAATTCTATGTAAATACAGTAAAAACGACGTATAACTAAGACCAGAGTTTACACTAATCTGTTCTCTCTGCATAGCACTGAGTGTGGGGAAGGATCCATGTCCATCGAAAGCAGAGGACGTCCTCTACTTGCTGAAGGAAGAGGTCACAGGTCAGGAAGGAGCTGCCATAAAACATGAGGTGAGATGTCTTGCTTCTTCTCCATGACCCACACAGTCTAACCAGTGATTTAGCTAAAATATGTATTTACTCATTCAAATCTTGTTTTTGTTAAATATTGAGGTTCTTACAGATTTCTTTTACCTCTTTTTTTATGAACAGCATCTTAGATTACGATCTGCTGCAGTCCAAGCCCAAAATGGAAATATGAGCATCTCCCATCCTGACCACTGTTCTCCCAAGTCTGAAACCAGTCTACTTCCAGCAGGTGAGTGGTTACCTGGACTGAACGCCACTCGAGGTGCCGCGTCGGGTCTGGACCAGCTGCAGGCGGACGGCACTGACTGCTCCGCCGCAGCCGGCAGCAGCATCGGCAACGACGCGGCGTCTTCCTTCCCGCGCGGTTTTAGATCAGAAGAGACCAGCAGCGAAGGCGACGACGCCTCATTTGCTTATCTGGACCCGGAGTCCGAGAACCAGATCTCGGATCAGAGTCCAGGAGAAAAAGAGGCTCAGACAGATCTCACTCCTGCCTCATCTGGTGAATCATGGCGAACAAAAGACGACAGAGGTGCAAGAGGCCACATCAATCACACCCGGCGAGTTGCTAATTTTACTACCAGAGATCCTCTGCGACCGCAGTCCAACTCCCAGCTGCTCGCAGCACGACAGACCAACACTCACAGTCATCCTGTAGCTCCCAGTGGAGGCGGCGGACGCCCTTACTCCTGCCCCTACTGCACCAAGTGTTTCACCTACCCTTCCCATCAGCGCAGGCACCTTCTACGGCACACCGGAGTCAGACTGCATCCCTGTCAGTTCTGCGACAAGAGCTTCCTCACTCCGTCAGAGCTCACCGTTCACACTCGCACGCATACGGGCGAGCGTCCCTTCGGCTGCGCTCAGTGCGGCAAACGCTTCGCTCGCAGCGGCAACCTGAGAGCCCACCAGCGAGACGTTCACATGGGAAAGAGGCCCTTTGCTTGCGTCGAGTGTGGGAAAAGATTTGCCCACAGAGGAAACCTGAGGGTCCACAATCACAGAGTCCATCAAGGGGATCCGTACTACTCTGACGGTCAGCCGGAGCCTGACATAGGTCAGAGTCCTATTTAAAAGCAACACAAGTAGGAAAAATACCTACATTAAGTTATTATTCAGCACCTTTGCAGCAATTTGGAATAATTGAAGCTTTTTGGTCTTATTCGTGCTTCTATATTTTTTTATGTAGGTGATTATGTCTCATTCTGAGTCAGTCTGTTTTAGGTCAAATAGTTTTTTTGTTCAGTGTAACTGATGTGAATGAATGATTATAATAATATGGACATAACTGTGAAAGTAAAACGAGCAAAATGTGACTATCGCCGTTTCTTTTCCTTTTCAAAGTTGTCCATTTCTGAACGCACTCTGTTTGAACTGAACATACGGTCAAATAATGTTTTATATATGCTACAGCTGCATCTAAAAAATATAATCAAAATTGCATTTATTTCAGGATTTCCATTTAGTACTGGGGCACTCAACTGCTATATAGACTTATTACACAAAGAGTGATGTAGTTCAAGCATCTTTTTCTGTTAGATTTTTGGCTTACTACACAAGAGGATTATGGAAATTCTGAGATCAAAAGCAGAACTCGTTTTTTTCAATGGCATTAATTTCCTTCCATAGTTTATAGCTAATAAAATCCCAAAATTAACTTCCTCAAAAAATCAGACGATTAAAAGAGATCAATAAATACGCTAATATCCAAACATGTTCGGTGGAAAGAAAAAGCGTGGTAGAGAAAGGTGCACATTCGACAGAAATAACCACATTCTTGAGGTGATTTGCTGATTAACATGTCAGCAAGAACAGCAGCCTGATCGCCTCCAAACCCCCTGCATTGATCCAGTGACTCATGCAAAGTTCTTGTACATACTTTGACATTTCAGTCTTGGAAAAAAAACATGTTTAATAACTTCAGTTATAGTCTTCAGATAAACTAAATTTAGGGTTTTCTATGGCGGTAAGTCGTAATCATCCAAATTGATAGAAAACAATTAAAAAAATTAACTCTTTGCATAATGAATCTACAATATGAATGTATTTGTGGATCATGTAATGGATATAAATCCAATATATGACTCATAAATCTTGAATGTAATTAAACGTTTCTTCAGATTAACTAGAACTTGCCTTCATGGATAAATATGAAGAGTTGTGCAGTAAAGGATGTTTGTTCAGCATGTAGTTAAAAGTGATGCGACACAATGTTTCCTGTTTCCTGAACATCCTGTTTGAAACTGGTAGAAAACACTAAAATGATTTTCTTTGTTTCCATTAAGTAGTGGAAATAGGAATAACAATGTAAAAAAACAACTGGTCCTCCTGTGGCACTCACTTATCTTTTATAACAATTTAATTCCTTTAGAGCATTAACTTCAAAAATGTCAAACACTGCTGTATTGTTTATCGTATCTTAAATATTACTGTAAATGTAATTGCTCTTTGTCAGTGCTTACCTGGATTGAATGTAGTTTTATTTTTCTTCTTCAATACTAAAGAAAATTTGTACTGTTGAAATTTGCTTCTTTTTCTCCATAAAATCTAATTTCCTCCAGTTTATTTCTGGTCAAAACTTTTGGCTCTTGGTTTTTATGTTTTTGCTACTGCTTGTTTACTTCACAAGTCTCTTATTTTAGTTTTCTGCGCTTTTTTTCCCTTCTACTTTCTCCAATAATCAGCCAGCTGATTTCGTAAACAAGCTTATTAGTAAAGTCAGAATCGTTCAGGATTTTCTCAAAGATAAAAATGTTTTTATGTTACTTAAGCTAACTAAATATTTACTGTAAGGTTTTATTTTACAAAATATGGTTTAAAAAGCAGATTGTTTGGCTGCTAAATGAAAGTATGTTCTTAGTTTGAAGCTTTTTTTGTCTCTTCAAAGCTAACTGTGTGCACTTCTTATCAAGTTTATTTATAATTTGACTCGGCTGCGAAATTCTTTATTGTGGTGTTAAAGAGGACCTTTTTCGTTTCCTTCAAGAAAAGTTGATTCTCTATGTCCTGGCTTGTCATTGTGATGAACATGCAAGTTTGTTGCACTGTTTTATGCCAGCCACCAGGGGGCAGTGCAAATATAAAAAAGGTTTACAGAAATGTGTGCTGACAGGTTTTGATGTTCTCAGCATGTTTTACCTTGTTTTGTCCTACATTTGTCGCACCTTTTCCCTGATGCATGCACGTGTGTCATCATGGTGCCCGTCCTGCAATACATTGTATGAATGTTCAGAAAAATCTAAATGTGACTTAATTTTATACCTGCACAAAACCTAATTTATTAGAACATGGTTTAGCCATTTTCTTCTTCATATACAAGTATGTGAAACTTACATTCTTCTGTTCCTTGTATTCACTTTTAAAAATTATTTTAAATCCTTCACACATGAGATGTCCAATAAACACTTTATTTTTATTAGTGTTTGAGTGTCTTCTGATGTTAGGATTGCCATGAAAAATAAATTTGTTTAAAAAATGCCCCAAAAATGGGATTTAGATGAAGTGATCAAGATATGTTGGATTCCACTTTTTATCAACTTCTAGCTCTTTTATTGTCCAGAAGACCTCAGTTTTTGTAACATTGACTTGGTGTATATATGTTTTTCTCCTTCATGGTCCTAAACATGCACCGAGCGTGTGGGCTGAGTGGGGGCTGATGGGATATTTGTCCCCGTCTCTCCCTCTCGTCTTTCACACACAGCATAGGGAGGTCTGGCCCAGGCTCTGAGCATGTACTCCCCAAGCTGCTGAGTCCATGGACTGCTCACAGAAACACAACATGCAGTGACCTCCCCTCCCCCTTAAAGGTCACCTGTGTTTGTGTGCAGGTCTCTCTCTCTGCCTCAGTCAGAAAGACTGGACATATATTAAGAACACAGAGCTGGAAGAGGCCGTGCAACACGACAAAGAGATTCGAACGTTAATGTCAGCGTGCCTCACTTGAAAGGCTTAACATTTATAAATCTGACTCGGATAAAGGTTTGCTATCTGCTGTTTATGTGGGCGGATTGAATCCTCACTGGGTAAAGCTGGAGGTTCTCACAGACCTTCAAAATGCACGCATAAAGACACACACACACTTTCAGTGCTGTATTCATGTGCTATTTGAAAGCATGAGGCCAGATAGAGGCATTAATCTGCACGGATTTGAGTCTAGAAATATTTTGTTTCTGTATTCAGATAGCATCCATTCCATGCAGTATTTATTTTTGTTTATATTTAGTTGTGTGTAATCGTAAATCTGTTCAAAGCAGCTTTACCTAAAGAGGGAAAGGGCAACAAATATCTGTGGACCAAGCTGGACTGCCAGATGTATGATTGCTTTATAAGATTAAGAAACCACATGAAACGCCAAATGGAGAGAAATCTTTAAAGACTGGAGAAGGTTTGCCTTCATAGAACAGCTGAAATTGTGATCAGACTAAATTAGGCACAGCTGGAATATTTTGTATTGGATTTTATTTTGGGGCACCAGAGGAAGGGGTCTGAATACCAAAGCACATCATGCTTTTCTGCTTTTTATTTTTAAAACTCTACAAGGAACTGGGATTGAATCGATTAATCGCAGTGAATGGCAGTATTTGTCAACTAATCTAGTAATCAATAAATTATTAACTGGACTTTATAGACTAAAAAAGATACAATTTTCTGAAAGAACAACACTGTAAAACTACAAAAGTAAATGCAGTTTGTATTTAAGATAAAAACAAACTAGTAGTTCAACTTGTGTAAATAAAAGAAATCCTATTAAGTGTCTTTTCCTATCTAATTATTGGTCAATTGAATAGGAATTGACCAATTATAATGACTTATAATTGAGTTATAATGTAACCCTGCACTGTACTGATAAGTCCAGCAGAAAACATTAGTATGGTTTTTAAGCTGCAGATGCATCCTTTGGTACAAATGCAAATGGAAAATTGCTTAATTTTGCACAATAACATATTTATTTTCTTATTTATTTGCTCATTTGCATCTTGTAAGTGTGTTTTTAATATTTTACATAAAAAGGTTTACAGCTCTCCTGAAGGTGCCAATTTTTTTATTTGACTAGTTGTCAGAATAATCAATAGAATAATCAACTACTGAAATAACCTTTAGTTGCAGCTGTAATAGAAACCAAGTATTCTTCCACATTATAATTATGCGCTATTTGTGTTTTGTGTGTCACGCAAAAATCCTAATAAAACACAGTGAAGATTGTGGTTATAATAAGGAAATGATTACTTGTGCAAGGCAGTGTTTCTTTAAATGACCCTCACATTGCATATGTTTATCTTCCTCTGCAGGCTGCAGTTTAACTGCAACTTTCCAGAAGAAAACACACTCATCCTTCTCTCATTCCCCTGCTTTCAGCTAAAGTACTCACTCCATCACCCTATCATAAGCTGCTGAGGCTGAAATGATCCCCCTGACACCCAGTGAACCCTCTAAACATGTCATATGCATGTAACAGATTTTTCTCTCCAGATCTTGTTTTTCTTTCCAGACACTTTAATGCCTTTTATGCATGCAGTGGTCGCAAATAGATGCTATATTTTCTGTGTAAATGTGTGCGTGGGTTGAGGCTGTATGGGATTTCGAGCTGCCCAAAGGTTGTTCATTATTATCCAGCCGGTCCCACCTCTCTCCAGGGTCTGTGGTTTCATGCAAGTTGCTATTAAAGTACCAAAGCCCCCCCTCACCCTTTAGGGGAATTATGGTCCTGTCTCCCGCTCAGGGCACTGGTTGATCCATCATCTGCTGACTGTATTTAAGCTCTCCCTTAATGTGCTAATAGTGTCAAACTGCATAGAGGCTGCAGAGCTTTTAACTTCCATCTCGTAATGCTTTCAGCCTTTTGGAAAGTGCAGATTTTATGGTTGCTGGGCTTTAAATATTGGTGACCATTGAGAAATTGTCAATGATTAAGTGCGATAGTAGAGTTTCATTTAACAGATTATGTTGAGTAGATGCACAGCTGTTAGCAGAACTGATTGGCTTCATGGAGGCAGGTACATTGTCTATTTGTATTTGGTTGTATATTTAGTTGGCTGAGGGCAGAACGGAAACATGTTTTCCTCCTCCCTCAGATTTCCGAACGTGTGTGTGTGGGTGTGTGTGTGTGTGCATGAGATACGGCACGTTTGAGTCGGTGTGCTCCATAGGCTGGCTGTGGGTTGCTAAGAAACCATGCGTCTGCATGGTGAAGTGGGGGGTGGGACGGGAGAGAGACAGCGGGTCAACAGAGGCAGACGCATGCGATGCTGCGTCTGATTGGACGCAGCTTATTGCCTGTGATAAATGAGGGTGATCATTATCATGTTGACGAGTTGTAGGCCTGAATCATGATGGAGTCTGCCATTCCGCCCTTTATGGAGCATTAAGTCAATTTATCTGGCTCAGCCACTGCCTGGCGTTCGCTCTGTGTTGCACAAGGTGAAGATGTAGGAAGAGAAACTGATAACACATGGCTGAATCCACAGGATATAAATACTGCTTTAGAAATATTACTGTATCTGGGAATGCTAAAGGTCATATGTGAGGGTGCTCACTTTTCATCTCATTTTTATGAACAGATATACAGAACAAAAAAAGATTTGCAAATAAATCTCTATGAACTTTGCACAAAGAAAGCAATTTCAATTCAGATTGGATGCCTGGAACCACAGCATCCAATTGTTGTGATATAGAGTCCTGGACAAACCTCATAAAATTGTTACTGTGAGTTTATCACATCTCAGTGCGTCTATCCGTATTTGTTATTTCTACGATAAAGTGTAAGAAATGATACAGAAAGGATTTATGTCTTCAGTCTTGACTTTTGTCTAAAAAAACTGTTGAACAACTAGGAAAAAAACCCGCAGCTAATTGAAATTAAATGTAAAAGTCTCTCAAAGAAGTTAAAGTACAACAAAACAAAATATTGAAACCTATATATACACCAATTAAATTCAGGGTTGTAGTTTTTGTTAATAATTACTTGCAGAATTATGTTTTTAGCAAAGATGATTAAACATAGTTAAACACCTGATCCTGTGTTAGTATAAAGTGAAATAAAGAACTAAAACTGTTTATATTAGGAGTTTTTGGAGCAAAGTTTGCCTTAAAACAACTTGTGAATTTCTAAATTACATGCACAGTATAGCTCTGATTTTTTAAAATAACATTTTCATCTCTAGACAACACTAATATGTAAAACTCTTTAGAGAAATTAATACAATTAAATCTTATAATCCATAAAATGTAACATTTAGTATTTCTCCTGCTTTTGTTGCAAAAACAATTCAGCACAACTAAAAGTTTGCTCGTTTATTCACTTGAAAGGGAAAAAAATTGTTTGAGCTGTTAAGTTTTCAGTTAGACTTTTTACTGTGACAATAATTTGTAATGTTTTTTAATTTCTAGAAGATTTTTGCGTCTAAATGTCTACTGAAATAATTTTGACATCTAAAAAGGACAGTAGTTTTTAAAAAACGCATTTAATTTTAGTTTAGATTGAAGTTTAGACCCTCAGGACTTTAGTTGCTTGTTTAGATAAAATCTTCAAAATGAGAATAATGTATGAAATAAAAAAAAAACACCTAATGAAGAAAGAGGACCTAAGCGATCTAATTAATACTTCTCTGTGAATATCTATTTTTATACAAACTAGTGTTGTATGGTCAGAACATGTATTTTCAACGTGTTCAGAGTGTGACGGGAGTAATCATTTCTGTCTCCTCGGCCACAGATTTGCGTTGAACGTTCTTGTTAAATCTCACCACAGCCTTCCACCATCTGTCCTGAAGAAGCCGGTGTGAGGGCACAAAAGCAGGTCAGATGCGATGCAGAGCGAAGGGTCCAAGTCTGGGATGGGTTTGTGGGTGGTCACGCTTGCTGTTGCCATGGTAACAAAACGGACCGTGGCCAAGTGTTCACGCACGAAGGACTCGGCCTCAGCAGGTGACAGACTGTAGCCACGCGGGAAGGCCCCGTCAGGGTCATGATGGGTTAACAAGGACAAGCTGACGAGGCTTTACTGTACAGCGAAGCTGCCACATAAACGGCCGATGATTGAGATTATACTATATTAAGAAGTCAAGGTGGAGTTGGAGCGATAACCTTAAACCATAGTAGCTCTTACTTTCAGCATGTGAATGTGTGCGTGAATGGGTGAATGACTGCTCTGGGATCCAATCTCTGAGCAAGCACCAAGGTAAACACCAATTAAGCACATATTTGATAAATGAAATCAGAAAAAGAGGAAAAAACAGACAAAAGTAGACAATTGAACGTAATAATTGTATCGGCCTCCAATTTTTTGGTGCGTCTACACTTGGTCTACCATCCGGAAACACTTATTCAGAACAATATATATATATATATATCTATATATATATATATATATATATATATATATATATAGTGATATCCTAGTTATATAGTGATATCCTAGTTCATTACTCTTTTCAAAATAACTTATGCATAAAGTCATCCTATAATGTTGCTTCGTAGCAATGTAAATCTTAATGTCATCTCATAGTCATGCACCAGAAGGTCAGCATAATCTTTTATAAGAAAATACAACATATTGTACCTCAGTATTTCAGAAGAACAATTAAACAAATGGAGAAAAAAAAAACGTTTTAAATTGTTTTATGTATTAAATTACCTCTATGTTGCCATGATGGAGATTTGATCTTTGTGAGGACCTTCCAGCTAGCGGATGAGTACCATTGATGTGGAGCTGTAGCATGTGGAACATTGTGCGTGGTTGGTAAGTAGTCACTGGGGGAGATTAAGGCTGGCGTCTTGGAGTAAGTCTGATAAACAGCACTTCTTGTTCCCTGGGAAGGAGGGTTAAAGCCTGGCGGCAGACAGCCAGCAGCAATGATGGCACCAACTGTCACTGGCAGCTCACACTCCGCTGCCACACCAGCTCAAGCCTCTATGTGTGTGTGAGTGTGTGTGTGTTGTCCTTCAGTAAGTGGCTAATAATGAGCCCATGAAGGAGAGAGGGCCAATATGGAGGAAGCATGTGTCTCAGTATTGATAACCGTGCTTTCCAGTGGTCACAAACTGACATAAAACTTGAATTCTGATTTTTAGGGCTGTTGGTGTTACACCATAGAAAAAGTAAAAAATTAAATACTGATGAAGAAACTGTAAATAACTTGACAGAGAAGGTCTATGTCTGCAACTGTTTGCTTCTATTAAAACAAGATAAATCATTGCTGTTTCATACCAGTAAATAATTTAGTATTAGTAACCCACAGTTAGACAAAAATATGGCTTTCAAATTATTATTATATTTTACCTTTATACTTATCTCTGTAGGAGGATATATGTTGTTAAATATGGAGATAAAGCTACTTTCTTTTGTCTCTTGGGCCATAAAAAAAGCAAACTGAGCATATGGCCTCCTGGCCAGCAGAGGGCGAACAAGAGTGCTTGGCTTTTCACACGAAATCCAGATCTCAAAACGTTTGATTTCTAGTTACATATAATAAAAGCAACCCACATTTAGAATCACTTGAAAGGTTTAAATTTGGGTAGAGTTTGAAAGAACATTCTGTTGTACTAGCTTTAGCATGCAGAATTTGTTAGCTTTGCTAACAGTCAATTTTGCTACTTCGATCATTTCTCCACGTCAGTGCTGAAATTATTTGACCTTTATTTCATTTTGCAGAAGTTTTTGTGGGATTACTGTCCTTCACTCAACAGTAAAGGCACTTGAAGATGTGCAGAGAGAGCAGGGGAATACATGCAGCAAATGGTTGGGAACTGAACTGGGAACAGCTACGTAGACGAATGTAGCCTCTGTGGATGGTGCGCCTGCTCTACAACTGAGCTATGTGGTGCCCCGTTTGACCTTTCTTTCAAATAAATCTCGCTACAGTAATGGACAGTTTTCCTTGTCAGCCATAAAATGGCTCCTCCTTCATAACCCTACTGACTCAGAAATCCAGCACTCTGGACTAAATGCTTATTTCAGAGAAAGGGACACACTGCCACAATTTGTTCACTTATTTAATAGATGTTATGAAGTAAATATTATGAATGTGTTGTTTAGTCTTCGTATTCTTATCAAAACTGTCCCTGTACATTTCTCCATACAATGCGCTGAAAGGTGTACGGTGACATCCAAATGATTCTCTCTGCCCAGGTAGTTTGTTTGCTTGGAGGAGTCGGGATTTCAACATGGCAATGCCCAAGAAGCCATTGTTTGTAGTGCATCTTACAAACATTGTGTTGAGTTTTACTTTCCATAAGCAAACATATGGAAGGACATAGAGCTTTATAAAACATTAGATCTTTATTATTTGATCTGAGCAGAGTTTTGAGTTTTGTGGAGTTGCATGGAGGAAAGGTGTTTCTCTGTGCTCAGTGTTCTGTTGGTCCATCTTTTTTTCTTTCTGCAATGAGAGTTTGTTGCACATAGTGAGACATAAAACTCTAACTTGTGTTATTCATTGGGCTTTAGGATAATGTGTTAGTTATTGATGTGTTTCTAACAGCATTAGTTCTAACTCTCCGAAATTATTTGAAGATAATAAAAATCGTCCCATGATCTGTATTTAACCATTTTTGCTTTGTGAATAAGACTGTCGCATGTTTAAAATATAAGTCAGTTTTTCATCTCTGAGTTCACTTCACTCAAGTGTCTGTGCTCTGTATGGTTTTCAGCATTGAGTGAAACAGCCCGAAACCCCTTTCCTGCCTCTTTACTCATTGATTGCAACCTTATAAGATCCTCTGTCGCTCCCTCTGGCCTCCCGCTGTTCCATCCTGTCTGCTTCTTCATCATAGTTAATCAGCTACAGTCAGTGGTCGAGCAGATTCCCGTTTCTGTGATGATTGGCTCCTCCTGATTGAAGGTGGAGCCTCCAGCGATGCATCATGCAAACGTACCAGCGCAGCAGGACTCATCCTCTCCGCCTCTCCCTCCCCTCCCTCTCCTTACCTCTCACTCTTCCTCTCACACATACGCCAGAGCTCAGACTGCAGCAGAGCGCAAAGCCAGCAAGGATTTTACCATTTCTCTTTGGGAAGGCAGAGAGACGTTTACCTGCTGAGGAGATCCTGCGTGGAGGGTTGATTGAAGAGGAGAATCTCCCAAGCTGCTGAGTGTGCAGGTAAGAGTGTGTTTTAACTCATCGTGTGTGTGTGTGTGTGTGCGAGCGTGTGTGTGCCTCCAAGTGAGTGGGTTCACTGCAGAAGCAGCAGCACTGCAGATACTTCGACCAAGAGCCCTGCTCTGCTCATCCCTCCCTCCCATCCCCCTCTCCTCTTCCTCATCCTCTCTTCTGGTTTTGGAGAATTTACTGACTTTACCCATTTCTGTCGGGTCTGTGATGTCTGAGTGTGTCTATGGGAGAATATTCGGAACAGCCACTGCAGGGTGGACTGGTGCTGGCTTTCCCTCGCTGCACGAGTGATGCTGATGTTTTCAAATAATCCGCCCTCTGCAGGTTGACACCTGGTCTTCAGAAGCAGTTGCGAGGACTTTTGTAAGCCTCTCCATCTTTCCCAAGTTGACCTGCCAGCTTCCCGTCACCTCTCCTGGTTAGGATGCTCCGCTGTGCGCCCCTGTGCTGAGGAGGCGTCGGCGGGCAGCAGCATGGACGCTGTGCTGGCCGGCATCCCCACCATCCCCTCCACCACCACCAATCTGCCACCACCACCACGCTGCCCAGCCGAGCCGGGGGCTCCCCCCATCCCCGCTGATGGGCGAAGACACTGACGCCACCCTGACGCTCAACCACCACGGCTTCCTCCCCGACCACAACTATGTGACTGAAGGTAAGAGGCAGACAGACGAGGTCGGGTGTGTTTACACGGATTCACTGTGGGACACAACAAGCTTAGGGTGGATTCCTAATCTGTAAGCTCTGTCTGTGTTCAGATAGAGCTGCAGACAGAAACTGTGTCGACTATGTTTTCCTCTCTTCCTTCACTCATCAGCTGTTTTGCTAGTTTGGCTTTAGGGTTCCCACACGCTCTACAAAAGCCTGGAATTTGATTTACAGTAAGTGCGTTCAGGGAGGAGAGGAAAAATAGTTTTATTTTTGATTTTCACACAGTTTTTTTCCCTCATGTCGCTGCCTAAAAAATCCATCCTTCCTTACTCTCTGGTTCCATATTTAAAGCCTTCTGGCTATTGAAATGTCTACACGATTTCATCATAAGCATTTTTATATAAACTTTAACATTTCTCAGAAAAGAAACGAAACCTCTGGAAATTTGAGACTGGGATTTTGACCAGAGAATTGTGCCTGTGTGCTTTGCTTGTGCTTTCATGCCTGCTGACCTTCTGTGTGCAATACAGCTCTTTGCTACACCACAGGAAGCAATTGATCTGGTCTAAATCTAAATGTGTTTGTGTTTGACTCATATTGGGTCTGAGAAAGACAGCAAGGGCGAAAGAGAGAGGAAGAGAAAGAGAGAGAGAGGGAAATCTTAATTTCCCACAAAACATGCCAGAAACTTCAACTACATTCTTGAATATGTATTACGTCCGGTGTCACCTCTTACAGTCTGTTGCTGCCCCACTCGAATTTAAAACAGGTGCATGTGTCAAACTGAATGCATATCAAATCTGTGCCAAGGGACTATTAAAAAATTCAGCAGCACTTACCACCCACTGAATTTCCCCACAATCCTCTTTCTTTCCATCACACTGGATCTCCTGTCTGTCCTTCCTCACTGGTCTGCTTCTTGCTGCTCATTGCTCACCGTGCTTCCCAGCCCAGATTATCATTAAAGGGTCACGCCAGTGTTAGAAGCTTATTTATCATCCTCTTAGTGATCTAGGTAACCCATTTAAATTGTTTCTACTCCTTAGAAAATTCCCACAGTTTGTCACAACCACAAACTTACTTCATTGGGATTTTATGTGATATATCAACACAAAGAGACTCATAGCTGTAAAATGGATGAAAAATGACAATTGAAAATCTTGAAGGTGCGCTGTGCATTTTATATGGACCATACCTATTAGTATTTTAGGCTGCATTCTGATGAGTCTGCTTTAATTGAACTCTAGTCTGTTTGACTGGAAAGTTCAGTTTGTTTGTGAAGATGTGAATGCATAATCTAACTCTAAAGTGGATTTAAAAAGTGAAATACCTACGTCTTGGTTCAATTAATAAAGCATATGTAGACCCAAGCAGGCTGATAGCAGGAAGCAGACTATAGAACAGGGCATTCTGGGTAAATACAGCCAAAACAAATGTGAGAGTCTGGAGCTAGTGGGAGAAATGGATTATGGTCTGTTGTCAAAGAAATCCTATACCTGTTCAAATCTGATGCCACTCCATTTTTGTTTACATTTTGTGAAGAAGGAAGTTGTGCTTCTGTCTGCTTCAAAGGTTTTTATGTTATTTCCTTCAGTAGTTCTTGGTGTAGCGCCCCCACAGGTGAAGGGGGTGCAGACCGTTTTTTCAATTAGTTTGTATTATCTGACACAGTGCAATGTGAAGGCCAACCACACCAGCTGAAAATGTAACAGACGTTGCAACTTTGGTCTCCAATTGAACCGAGTCTACGAGACTATGAGGTGTGAAAATACCCTCAGTACAAATTCAGCTGTTCAATGACGGTCTCAGGGGTTTGTTAGAGAAGATTAGTGAAGGACCAGCATGATTTAACAAATACCACTGACAGGTCATGCATGAAGATGTGAATAAGTTTTAAGAGGTATTAGGCTATAATTAGGCTGTCTTGAGCTTTGAACATCCTTCGACGCACTGGCCACTTATGTTAAAATGCAGAATATGGGTCTCCTGGAAACCTGTCAAGACATGGCAGACAAGTTAAACTAAGAAGGAGCGTAAAGACTCTGGAGGAGCTTCAGAGCTGGACTATTTTACAGAAGAATGAGTCAAAATATCAGGTTTTCTAAAATGTGCCAAATTTGCAGCTGTACTTGCATTGAAAGGTGCATGAGCATATTACATATGCATATTACTTTTCAGAAAACTACGCATATTTTTGGGTCTTTTATCAGTGGCTCATCACATAAAAGCCAAAAAAATAATAAAAACAAATTAAATTTTGTGGTTGTAACATGAAGATATATTTTTTAAATCAAGAGACTGTCCACCAAGTTTAGATACTGTAGGTTTGCCTGTTAATTGTGTAAATGATTGTGTGTCCGGTGCAGTAAGGATGCATCTTTGTTTGTCTGCAAGTGTGAATGAGGTTCTTGCTTCCTCAAGCTGTATGTCTGCACATTTCTGGTATTTTTAGGCGGGTTTTCCGTAGTAAAAATCGAACCGTATTACCCACAACCCATCTATGATTGCCATAGAAACAGTCAGCGGTGATAAACATCCTGCTTTTCATGCTTGACCAGTATGACTGACAGGCTGTCTCCACCCACCAATAATGGCAGTATTAATTATTCCACACATCGCAGGCACAGTCACAGACATTATTCACAGGGAATTGCTGATGAGCTCACTCTGAAGTGGACACACCGCCGTGGGTTGTGGTGGCCGATAATGTAGTAAGAGGCATAAATTACACGCTAAAAGGAAATCAGTTTCGTATTCCTATCATTAGAGTAAATATTTCCAATTAAAGGAAAAAAAAAGGTTGCCCCTTCCTCTTAGACTCTCGTACTCTACCCCTCCTTCCCCTTTTATCCATGTTCACCTCTGTCCTCCTCCTTACCCCCCACCCCCCACTCTACCCCATCGATCCACCATCGCGACCAGAAGCATTGTCCGACTCCAAAGTGGTGCGTCTGCTGAATAATTACCCAGCAGTGCTCGGAAGGCTCAATGTGCTCAAACACAATGTGCTTCTGGATGTGAATGAGAGGCTGGTAGATTCAGAAAGACACGTGGGATTTTATGCTTGAGGGTAACTCTTAAATATGTCCTTTCTTAGACTTATTCATTCGTGTATTATTCGAGCAGATTATGTGCATCCTTTGGTCAGGCTTGTGCATATGAATGTTTGTGTGTCTGTACGTGTTATCTGTGTGTGCACATACTGTACGCACACGTAGGGATTCCCGCCGCAGCTTTAACACCTACCGGGATGGATGGTTAGCATCCCTCTTCTCTGCTGTCCCTCTCCTCCTTCCTTCCAACCACCATCTTTCACTTTACTCCCCTCACATGTTTTACTGCTTCCAAAATAAATCTCTCGGCTGCGTCCTCCCCCTCCAGATGGAGAAGCATTGTGTCCAAAAAACGGAGGAGGGAACAACAATAAGATCCAAATTTAGACGCTTTTGTGAAGGCATGTGGTAACTTAAAGCAAAAGATGAAAAAGGCAATAAGTCAAACAGACACAAATTCATCTGATAACACTTTTTCAATTACATAAGTATCAAGCCTTAATACTCTTGAGTGAAGAAGTTCATTATTTTTATTTGAAGCGGGATTGACGTTTGACAGATTTTTATTTCTGTTAGATGTAAACAAATTAATGTTGTCAGATCAGATTATGTTGCAAATTAAATGCAGGCATATTAACATTTAAAATAACTGGACAGTTTTTTATAGTTAGTTCACTGCATAGAGGGAATCAATACAAGAAGAGCTTAAATTCTTTGTTTCCTCTTCCTTTCGTTGGTCTTTGTCTGCACTGTTTGAAACAAAAATGGATCAATCTAAATATTTTTGGCTGATTTGTGGCCAATTTTGATTTCTCAAGAACTATAATATTAGAAGGTTTAAAAAACATATTTAAAAAATCTATTTTTCCAATTTTTTTTCCCATTAGCGTTTAGTAGCAGAAGCAACATGGCGCTGTGTCTGTGACCAAATATTTACTGTAAAACCTACTTTTACTGTAATGAATAATAACATGCTAATAGAATTGACATTTTAAGCTAACTTTAACATATTATGTTTACAATGACCACAGCTAGCATGGCTAGCAATACTGGAATTTCAGTGTTCGTGAGTATTCCAGAGTATATAAATTATATACAGTATATATATAGTATATATACTATATATAAAATTATATAAATTAACTCTGAGATTTAAATAGACTTTAGTGTAATAGTTTTAGCCTTCCTGTTACCTAACTAAACCTCAGACAGTCTCAACATGTCACACGTCTAGTTTCCTTCTTACAAGCTCCGTACATCTCTGACTTCTCTGACTTTATTTGAAACATCTCACTGTTGCAAATAACTTCCTTAGAGACTTCTTCCTTCATTAACTTCATCCACACTGAACAGCATAATTGTTTCCTGATAATGCTAAGTCCTGGTGCATTCACTGACCTTGATTAATGAGAAGCTGACCAGTGGTCACAGCTGATTAAGATGAACATTGACTGGCAGGTTTTCCGCCAATTCATCTTCACGTCCATTGTTTCATGAAACACTTATCCGTAAATCTGTAAATATTTCTATTTTAGTTCTGTATAATTCAGCAAACACCTGTAGGTCATTAAGCAGGTCTTTTAATAATGATTTTTTTTTAGATTTTCTCGTTAGTTTATGTCATATGACCTTTTAATGAGGATTGAGGGAGTTAAATGATTTACATTTATTCATGTTGTACTAAAGTGGTTCAAGAACTAGAGGACTTACTCAGAGATGTCTTAACTTATGACTTGTGCAATTGTTTATCTTACTGTGTTGGGCTTAAGCAGCAGAGTATTGTAAAAGGATGCTTGCTAATAGACAATGATACTAACAATATAAGGAAAAAGAAGCACCAGTAAGCTTGCCGACATGATGGCTGAATAGATTTGTTTTGTTTTTAGGGGAAAATAGTTGCAGGCTGCCACTTTGAACTGTTCCTACAGCAATAAGAAACAGGATACCTCTCGTTTTTGACATAAACACTCAGAGGTGATTGTGGAAAAACTGGATTTATTCTATACTTGCCCATGTTTTTCAAATATTTTGAGGACAGACTCTTTAGTCATGAACAACAAGCTCAAAGAATCACAAGATATGAAACCTGTTTCATAACTTATTGCCTATTTCACAAAAAACGTTGACGCAGGGAACCATTCTGTCCGTTTCTGTATGATTTTTGAATGGACTGAGACAACAGCGGGGCTTGAAGCTAGTAGTAGCTGTTCTGCCTCTGAGATCTGAAGCAAGGTACTGGCAGTGCCATAAATGTTGACCTGCTTGAAGCAAATGTAAGATTAAGCTAGGAAGAGGGTGGGATTCATCAATGACAAATTATCCATTAGACCAGATAGATTTAAAAGAGTTTTAATTTCCTGCCTATGGTAGAGGAGTTTCTTGGTGTCTCCATTAAGTATAAATCCAGATTGGTTTGTTCAGAAGACTGCAGGTAAGGGTAAAATTAGGGCCAGAACCAAGGCAGACTTCTACCATCATAAAATAACTTTATTCTCAATTTTATACATTATTTGTAATGAACCTTTAAACCGTTGTCACATTTGCATTTGATGTTTATTCGCAGAAAAGCCTAAAATTACGGAGGCAGGAGGTGGTGCGCCAACAAAGATTTTCCTGTGTGGAAGTCGTACTCATAGAGCAAATTGTAAAGAATTGTGGTTAAAGTAATTCTCATAGAGCACTAAAGTGACTTAAAAGTAATAAATATATTGTAGATCTTTCAAAGAGCACTATTCTGTCATACAAAAACACAGAGGTACAGTAGTGTTCCTCTGTTTTTTTCTATTGTCTTTATGAACACGCGTTGGGCTGAGCGTGATAAGTTTAATCAGAAAAGCTGACTGGACTTAAGGTGCTGTCATTCGCAGCCGTACGACTCTGGTGTGGTTTGTAATTTATAAAGAAATATGTTTCACCAACATGTTTCTCAAGATCTAGCAAATTTCAAATGTTGCATCCGATTAAATGTTCCATGAACGAAAATCCAAATTAAATCAGATCATTAGTCAAGGAGGAAATTGGTTTGCTCTCCTTCTCTAAGCAATTTATCACCTACTAAATCTCATTAATAGAACCAAACAAGACAAAGACGGACTCTCTGTAGCGTATCTATCTCTGTTCATCTCCACATCTTTGTAACCTTCCTGCCCAACCCTGCCTGTGAGTATTTCATGTTGCGTACACATAATGTCATCATGAATACACTCCCTGTAGATCTTTCTTTTAGCGAGTACTCATGCCCGAATGTGGTGATGTAGTAACTCAGTCCCTACCCTTAACCCTGCCCGGCCCTTCTCCCATCCTCACCCTCTGCCTCCCTCCCTCCCCTCCCTCTCCCTGCCGTCCACCATTGCTCCTCTTACAGGGCTGCTCCTGGCTATAGCCTGAAGAGCTCCGCCCATCCTGTCCACCCCTCTCCACCCTGGAGTCCTCCCCCAGGATGTTGAGCCCCATCCAGGTGCTGTGCTCCGACATCACTACCCTTTCTCTGGAGCCTGAGCCGTTTGCCTCTTACACTGAAGGTCTGTTTTCTATCCTCTTCTTTCCCAAAGGTCCTATCTATGTCACACATTTGCGCCACACACAACCCCAAAATGGCACCATAGACTTGAGTGCATGTGTGTGTGAGAGAATGCGGTATCATGAGTGAGTGTGTGCATCAGACAGGTGGATTCTCGTGTGAGTCTGATTGTTATAAATATCTCAAACATCCCTTTGTCTCAGTCTGCCTGCCTCATCCTTTATAGGTGAGTTTATTCTAGTAGCTGCAGATTTATTTTTGTCTCCGTCAGGCTGGTTCTGTGTGAATTACATCTACATTTTCCAGATATCTTTAAATAGTTTAACCTCAGATGACATGCTGCCTTCTTCAAAGCTTAGCTGTCCTACTTCGACTTCTTTTTTTGTCAACTTGAAATAAAAATAGATCTGTTTGTCTATGAATGCTAATAAGGATGAGTTGCTCTCTGAATGTTTGAACACAAATATATATTTAAAGTGTAGAAATCCACTCACATAAGGATGCATCCTCTGTAATATTTCCATATTTTCTGCTTAAGAAATCCATAAACGCACAGAGAGAATCAACAGATCTACTGAAGGACTACTTTTGCTTTCCTGCTCTTGTACATACTTACAGACGATAACCTTCAGAACATAAGAAATTGTGTTTAAGTTATATTTTTGCAGCTCAATAATAGCTGGAGCATCCGGCATGTTCTGAAGCTGATGCTGGTTTTATGATTCTAATTGTTTGAATCTATAACCATTAGGCTCATACCAGCCCTGCTCCATTGTGCTGATGTGTGTTTGGAGAAACAGCAGAGTCCCTGCTGTGCCGGGCTTAAACCCCTCCTCTGCACACATGTGCACCTTTAGCACAAACACAAGCACTATTTTTGATTTTTTTTCCTTTTTTAGATAACTGCAGAACTGCAGGACAGGGATCAATTTAACATCTCCCTCCGGCGCTTCTTCCTCCTCCTCCTCTCCCTCCGTCCTGTTTATTTCTCTGCTGGGTAATTGTGCACATGCACACAGGAAATGTGGGGTGCTTGAGCTGCGCATGCACACACACCGTTTCCAACACACATGCACGTGCGTCTCCTGCTGAGTGGTGGCTTGTCACTGCCTTTAAGTGTGTGTTTTTGGCTCGGCTTTAATGGTCCGTGTTTACCCAGAACTGAGATTTCTATAATTGGAACATCTGCCCCCCCATCCTGCCCCTACAGAAACCCTAGGAGAAAGGATTTTCCCCTCTCTGGGTTCTCACCACTCTCGTCTCTAGCAGATCCCTTCTCACAGTGTAACAAAAAAAGGGTTAAAACAAAAGATCTCTAGTTTCTTGTTACTTTGATTCATTTTGGTGCCTGCCTTAAAAATAAATAAAAAACATCACAAAGCTTCTCACACAAAACAGTCCACTTTTTAAGATTGATTAAATTACCATAAAACAAAAGTTTATTTATCAAATTGTGCAGCATTTTAGGAGTCTTAATACTTTGTCATGTTACAGCATTAAACCTCTACATATTTAAGTCAGATTTTATTTGACAAAATGGAAATTAAATAATACATTCTTTTCAAAATACAGTCTTAAAACCACGATTCAGATTTATATTTTCCCCTCTTTACCCTGATACTTCTAAATTAAATTCAATACAATTAACTAACACACTTCACACTGAACCAACACTGAACACTAAAAAACAAGAAACCCAACATAATGCTGCCACTAATATGTTTTACCCTGGAGATGGTGAGACGCTCTTCTTCCACAAAGTGTTAAAAATGTGCTCTCTTCTGACCAAATTTTAAATAAGGGGTTGATTGTGCTTCACAATCACACACTTCTTTGGCTTACTCATAAAACAGGAATGAATATGTTTGCAAAGCGCTTTGGTTTACACTTGATCAGCCTTCTTGGAATGATGATTTAGCTTCCTTTGAGCTTCATCAACTGTTTCAAGACTTTAGCGCAAAACAGCTGATGTCTGATCAATGACTAGCTATGCCAAACCTTCCTGTAGGTTTACCAAGCTTTGATGGTAGAAAAATGTAAAGAAAGTTACTAAAAAATAACAAAAAACATCTTCAAATTATACAGGATATTTTAGGGAATTTATTGAGAAGTGCACAGTACTATAGATGTATGTCTTTTAGTGTGTTCTCATGTATTTGTGTAGGCATTTAAAGTAGATGTGCTGACTATAACTGAGCTGCCTTCCCTCAAACGTTTCCCCTCCTTTTGTGCATTTTCGTGTTTTCCTGTGTGACTGAGTCGTGTGTATTGACATGCAGTGTGTGGGCTAATGCAATTGCAGTCACCGTGTGTTCGTGCAGCTTCTGTGGAGTGACAGATACTCAGGCCGGCCCACTAATGCACAGAAACTGTTGTTGCATACGAACCCATACCTTACAGGACAAAAAGGGGGAGGAATCTCCACTTTCAGGCCCCTTTAAACCTCTTCTGTCTGATGCTGTAGCTGTACCGGCATGTTCTTTTTTTATTCTTACTTATCTTGTAGATTTCTCCAAATGAGAAGATCAAAAGAGACAGATGGGTGTGAGATGTGTGTGTTTGCAGAAGAGGTAAACAGGATCACAAAGATAAAGAGGGTTGCTGCTACTTTGAGGCCTCCTCCTGTGGTTTTTCTTAGCTCTCTTTCTCTTACAAAGAGCATTGAGAATACTTGCCTGCCAGTGTGCACTCAGGTGACCAGGCTTGTGCTTATTAGTGAGTCAGAGCCCATGCGCTCCGTCCCCTGGCGATAATTTAGCAGCATTTTGGAAGGCGGACAAACAGCAGCGCAATTATTTCACCGCGCTGCGTCTTCCTGCAAGAATTGGATTGATGAATCCCACTTCCTCCTTCATCACACTTCCATATACGGCAAGCCGTTATGACTACTTCCACTGGTTGGATCAGCTCGTTACCGTGGCAACCCATACTCACCAGAGGAGGACCCCTCGTCCCTATTCTTTTTTTTTTCCCTTCCTTCTTTCCACCTCGATCCCGATGCCTTTTTTCCCTCTGCCATCCTTTCTCTTCCCCCGCAGCATCACTACCACCACTATGTACGCAGTTGGACACAGTCAGGCGGCCGGGGGCTGGGATGAGAGAAGACAGAACGAGAGAAATTTGAAACATTAAAAATACAATAAGATTGCCCATTTAAAATCCACTGTATTAAAATGATGTAAAACATAGTAAAAAGAAAAAAAAAATGACAACCAGTTACGGTCTGTGTATTAAGATGAGGGTGAGTAATATTGTGTTGGTGTAGAGAGTGGAGATGAGTCCCTGCCTCCACTCATCATAAAATCTCTCCCTCTCCTCTCTCTCAAGGCCGTGACAAAACAGGCTTCAGCTCTGTCTTTCAATGAATACGCTCCAAATGCTCTATTTTTATTGCAGACAAAGCCGGTGAGGACATCATCTATCAAAACTAACCTCTGTGAATTTCCAAAACTAGCCTGACATAAGAGTTACACAGCAGGTCTGTGTTTTTAGCACAAGAATAATGTTCCCACTTTCGCATTTTAGATCAGCATTAATTAGACAAATGACGAGTACACTATTGAAAATAAAACACACATAAGTTGGTGAATATGAACTCCTTTTGGGAGAGAAGCCGTTAAAGGGATAGGCTAAATCTCAAAATAAGGACATCAAATTTACACTGTACAAATTTACGGACATCTTGTTGTGAACCTCAAATAAGATTTGACGAATAAACCGAAGCTGCATGGTTGTAATGCTGTTGCGAGTAAACTGATGAAAGTTAAAAATAGATTGTCATACAACAAATTAAGCACAAAACATAACAAACTTGTGTTTAGTTAAATGATTAATTAGTTGTAGCAACTCTTCTTGGTTCCGGTAATACATCTGATAAATTGCTGAATAGTATTTTCATTTATTGTTTTGTTTCTTCAAACTTCACTCATCCAATGCAATCAATGGCGTAAAAAAAAAAGAATCAAAAGCAAAATGAGTTGTTTTAAATACTGAACTCTGCATTCCAACCCACAAATCATCATCATTTGAAGTGAAATAAATTGGATTTGCTTCGGTACAAGAAATTTTACCTAAAAGAAGCAAGAGATTCACTCTTTTTGATAAAATTACATGGACAGTTCTTGTTTTCTTTCAGAACAAACACTGGATCCAGAATCACAATAGGCATTTTCTTAAGGCCGAAGGGAACTGAGTTGAACTAAATCTGTGAATTTTAAAATGGTGCAATCCAACATTTCCATGGTAGAAATCTACAAAGTAGGAAGATAAATTAAGCAGATGAGAATAATGTTGCTCATAAAGAAAGATCATCTTAATGAGAACCGCAAACCTATTTATTATGAGCTTATGTGTAAAAGCTAAGATAAATCAGATAATGCCAGTGGCCATGCCTAATATTAACAGACAACTTGTGCATGTTCAAACATTTCCGACATGCAATGTCTCTGTTCCACCATAGAGCAAAACTTGTTAATATGTCATAATGTCAGTGTGAATACTTTGAATGCATCGACATGAAGAAAAACAATCCATGAAAAACACTGGACATCTGTGCATTTGATTTTTATGACGATGATGATGATGATCGTAGTCATCACCCTGGTGATACCGGACATTTTTATTTATTTATTTTTTGTTTTTGCAAGTGTACAGATGACAGATTTAACACTTAACACCTCAGCTTTCATTTGTAAAAGGAGTGATTATCTGCTCATCTGTGATGAAGAATTACATAGTGAGATTATTGTGGGAAAACAGAACAAGAAGTGAACACATTACAATCATGTTGACTGTCTTCTCTAAGTTGATGCTTTAGGAGTCTATAATCCTAAATGCTGTATTTAATCTCTTGCTCGGAAAGCCTTCAGATTCTTATCAAAACTGTCCTGGTGCATTTTTCCATTTATTATTACTTCAAAATAAATAGAGCCTGCTGGTCCCTGTGAGTCAGTCCACACCATGACGTTACTTTTGATGTTTTTGGAGAACCGTTCTTCTTCCAAACATGGTGTGTTCAACAGAGTTCATGTTCAACCTCATCTTTCCAGATCAGTATTTCTCTGGTTTCTACAGATCTTCAGCAACAAACATAAAACAAAGTTTAACATGCTGTTTCTTCAGCAGTTTGAAGATATTACAGTTTAGTGCTTTACTTATTGTTTTCATAAGCAAAACGTTACCTCCTATCCCCACGTCTTTCTGAAGAGCTCACTGAGTGCTTCTGGGCTCTTCAACAACTCTTTTGCTCATTGTTTTGACTCGTCTTTTAGAAATCGTTCAGTGGTCACTTGGACTTGACTGCTTGTTTTTTTCCCCCTGGTGAGGATACTGTTGTAAACATAAAAAGCAGAAGCATGTTAAAAGAAGATGCATTATATGTTCAGTAACTCGGTCACAGTGCCGTCTAAACACTTGCACATTGGAGAAATGTAGCAGATCAGTTGTATCCATCTATCAACAATGACATATATTTTGCTGAATTACATTTATAGTTTAGATTTCTCTCCCTGTTTAGATTAGACAGATGAATGCTGGTGTGGGGTCGGTTATCTAATCCCCTATCATCTTTGTCTTTTTCCTTCCATTTTTCCTCTCACACTATATCTCTTTCTTGGTTTTCCATCTTTGTTTCCTTGTCTTGTTTGCTCCAGCGGATATCATCTCCACTGTAGAGTTCAACCACACAGGAGAGCTCCTGGCCACAGGGGACAAAGGAGGCCGTGTGGTCATCTTTCAGAGGGAACCAGAGGTAGGAGCACACATCGATGCTTCGACCAAATACAAAGGAGTTTTGAGCTACAGTAACAAATATACCTTCTTCTATTCCAGCTGCAGTTTCGTCACATTATCAAGGATGCAATCCGGTCCGGACATTAACTTTACATGTTTCATATGTTTCATTTTCCACAGAGCAAGTCTGAGCCATTTTCCCAGGGAGAGTACAATGTGTACAGCACCTTTCAGAGCCATGAGCCCGAATTTGACTACCTTAAAAGTTTGGAGATTGAGGAGAAGATCAATAAGATCCGATGGCTGCCTCAGCAGAACGCTGCTCACTTTCTCCTCTCTACCAATGGTGAGAGCAGAGAGCAACCCACTGCACATCCCACCCCCAAAACAGCAGACACACCTTAAAGAAGCCGGGGCCAATTTTAACTAGAGGTGGGCGTTATGACGATATTAGGCTATAATGCATCAGAGTCATCTGTCAAAGCAGATATGCTTATATAAAAGTGAAGTATCGTCATTTCATAGTAAGGTAAGGTAATTTTATTTATATAGCACATTTTCAGCAACAAGGCAATTCAAAGTGCTTTACATGAAAGTATCAGAAAATGCTTACATATCATAGAATTCAATAAGTGAACCCCAGTCGACAGTATATTGTGGAATATGGTATTTTGTGAACGTGACAGAACAAATCTGGATTTGCACCAACAATGAAAAATGTTTTTAACCCTTTAGAGAGATGCTTAAATTGATTGAGCAGTAAAGGTGAGACTGTGTTGGCTGCTGCAGCTAATTTCTTGCAGGGCTGTTGAGGCTCTGCAGGTTTTTTACATCTCAAACTCAACCAACTCAAATCACAGAATTACTTCCAGACAAAGCATTTTTGAGGACATTATACTTTTTAGCTTCACATTTGAGGATTTATGTTGTTACTGTCTTTACTACGATTAAGTTAATTTAATAAAATCTGGGTTATTTGTTTAATTTAGTAAATTAACCAAGTAACATATTTAAAACATAAACATGAGAAAAGTAAGTAAGTTATTTTGCCTTTGACTTAATAAATAACATGAAACTATGAGTTTTATTTACCTCTTCTGAGTAATCAGTTAAAGAAAATCCTATCTTTTATCTTTTAGATTTCTATTGTATCTTACTCAAATTGATGAAAATTCCCTGAACAAATTAAAATCCGTTAAGACTGTGCAAAATCCTTTGTTTTGTCTTCATCTTGAGGGCTGTTTTCTTAAAACTGAATATTTTAACAACCATAGCACATTTGATTTCATAGAAGTCAAATAATAGCTAAATGTAGAAGTTACTAAGAGCTCTGGCCAATTAAACTGATGCAACTAATTTGGTTTTGTGCGAGCAGAACCTCTGATTTCTTTTAAGCTATCCAGTTTGCTTTATGAAAATATGGTTTATTTTCTCTTAGGGGTGTAGAATCCGCACTGTCGATATTTCAGACTTTTATGTGAGGAAAAGGTGATTTATTTAGATATTTTATTTGAGTTTTGTCAGGGGGAGGCAGATTTTACTTTACCTGATGCTTCACAAACTGTAAACTGCATTAGCATCCCAAGCTTGTGTTGCTTGGCAGAGGAGTCAGCCATAAACATCCCAAGTTTATGGCTTTACGGTAAGATCTATAGGTTTACCCTGAGAGCCACATTATTGATTTCTTCTTGTATTATATTATTTATGATGGAGAGTATGAAAAATGTAGGAGCTGCTTCAGCAGATTAGTGTTGAACCTATGAAGAAGCTGCCTGTATGTCCAGTGTACTGATATGAAGTGAATTTGAACAGCATGTCTGTGTTGTTTCTTTTGTCCTTTTTCAGGATTTTGCCAAAAATTATTTGAAATTTATATGACATGTATTTACTTTTTACCTCACCTCAGTACTTCTCACAACAAGATGCTGCTTGACTCTTAAAATTCACTTCAAGCCCCAGTAGTAAACATGTGGTGCTCCAGGTTGGTGGAGAGATTAACGTCCTGTTGTTATCAGGGAGCAGCTGCAGGTAAACACTCCCTTTATTTGACCAAGAGATTGAAAAATGTGTTGCTGCTGCAGCAGCTAATTATTAATAAAACAGTTTGTAGAAGTCATCAGATGTTTTGTGTGTAAATACTGAATATCATTTTATTCAAGATAATTGGGATGTTTCCCCTTTGTTATTGTTTTTACAAATCAACCACAATCAACAAAAGTTGGACTTTTTGCGAAAAAAAAAATTCAGTTCAATGGAATTTATTTATGTGACACCAATCCACAAAATGTGTCATTTTGAAAATCGATCCTACTTATCAAACAATGCAGTTAAATTCAGCTTATAAATAAGTTGTATATTTATGGAAACCCAGCAGGTTGCATCAAGTCACTCGCATGCAGCATTCACAGACAATCCTTCCTAACATCCATGTGGTGACAATGAAGAGGAAAACTCGTCTTTAACAGGAGGTAACCTGGCTGAGTACAATTGTTCATCTGCCACAATCAAATGGGTGTTTGAGAACACAAAGCATGCACACAAAACTCAGAACACAGAAGCACTGATCTGAGTTAGTTTGTATGTTAAAATAAGCAACTACATAAATATTCACCCCCTTTAAAGAGACTGACCTAATTTAGCTGAGATTCAGCCAATTGGTTCTAGTAGTCTCATAATAAGTGGAATGGAGATGACCTGAGTGCAATTATTGTGTTTCTAGTGGTTCTAGTATGTATGGAAGGTTCATTCATTGGTTAATTAATACCTCTGCTTAGCATTATAGCCTGAAGACAAAAAACACCACAAGCAAATCAGAGAAAAGGTCGCAGAAAAGTATAAGTCAGGAGATGGATACAAAAAAGTTTGGAAAGCCCTGCTTTTTTGTAATATTTTTGGTGAGAAAAAGGCCAATTTAGGTGGCCAAGATTGATATGCAAAAGCTTTGATTGATGCTGTAGCATGAGGTGTTTCAAATAGAAAACTGTTTTTGCTGCGTGGGATATTCTTACATTTTTGTTATGGGTGGTCTTTGAGGTAAGTGAAGAATCTCACTCCATCCTATTACACTGTGACATAATTACTCAGTACTATAAAAATGGGTGCAGGTAGGTGTCTATGAGGCTGCAACAAGCTGCTCTCTGTCAGAATAAATTACTTAATATACTCTAATAAAGCCACTGCTTTTTGTTTGTGTTTATAAACAGCTCATTATCTGCTTAGTCCTCACGCCTACACATTTCCTTAGCTCAACTAGATCCTAAGAAAAGCAAAAGCAAAGTAAAAAAAAAAAATCTAGGAAACACCTCCAACATGTCTGGGTTTGGAGACGTCATCGAGAGATGATGCCTTTTTAGAAATTCCCATTATAATTTGCCTAATTGACCTGGTTTGTTTTCCAGATAAAACCATAAAGTTGTGGAAGGTGAGTGAAAGAGATAAGAGACCAGAAGGATACAACCTGAAGGATGAAGAAGGTCGCATCAAGGATGTCTCTACAGTCACCTCTTTGCAGGTATAAATACATCTTATCTTATCTTATCTTATCTTATCTTATCTTATCTTATCTTATCTTATCTTATCTTATCTTATCTTATCTTATCTTGCTGGTTTGTTAGCTGGCCAGTGAAACTGGGTCAGTGGATTCAGCTGTGCTTATATGTACAAAAGTGGGTCAGTAGCACAAGGTACACATGAGAGTGAGTTAATGGGGGAGGTGGAATCCTTTAATATGAGCAGCTGCTTCAGCCGAACATCTGCTCTTGATCTAAATTGTTTAACGCTTTGGTGTTCGTAGTAGGACTTAAATCAGTCGCAAACTGGTGGAGAACTAATTCAGCCTAAAATGACGTGAATTATTGCATTTTGATTTTCTAGTAAAGGCTGCAGCTTTTTTCTCTCATTTCTTTTATTTAATGGGTTGTAACATTAAATATTAATATATTGTAGAGTTTTTTTTAAATGAAATATATCTGCTATATCTTGGCAGTTTTTTCCCCTGTAAGCAACCAGGAGGGAAATAATGCTGCTCTGCTTTTCTTTCCAGGTTCCGGTCTTGAGGCCGATGGACCTGATGGTGGAGGTGAGCCCCCGGCGGGTGTTTGCCAACGCCCACACGTACCACATCAACTCCATCTCAGTCAATTCGGACTACGAGACCTACATGTCGGCGGACGACCTGAGGATCAACCTCTGGCATCTAGACATCACTGACCGCAGCTTCAGTATCCTCTTACTGTAACAATCGAGGCAATGTAGACTCCAACTCACACACACACACACACAAGTACATCAATAAAGTGTGTGCTCATACTTGCATAATTTTACATTCCTATCAATGAACCCCACTCCTCCTCCCACACACACATAACAACTTCCACTTTGCAAATCCCACTTTACAGATAAAAACCTCCCGCTGTTGGGGGAGGGGCATATTATTGCTGAAGAGTGAAACTATGTCCTAATGAATAAGGCAGAAGCTGCATAAATATCCAAGCCCCTTTCTGGTTTCTAATCCAGGTTGGATTGCAGAGCATTCACATCCAGAACCCAGACAGGATTATATTATTACAGTTTATATGGAATTACTTTTCACTCAACAACTTCCCTGAAGATACATTTTTATTAGTTTGTTTTATTCAGTTGTGTACTTGGAGCCTGTGTCGGCTGTGTTTATATTATTCTAAGGCCTTGCAAACATTTTTTTGTGTGTGTGAATAAAAAAAAAGCTTAATTTAATCTCTAAGAAGACTGATGGGTTTTTGAGAAAGGTTACTTTTTCAGAATAAAACCGTAACTGATTTTCTGTTGTTTCCCTGAACAATGCCTCTTTCTATCAGACATTGTGGACATCAAACCAGCAAACATGGAGGATCTGACGGAGGTGATCACAGCTGCAGAGTTTCACCCCCTCCACTGTAACCTGTTTGTTTACAGCAGCAGCAAAGGCACCCTACGCCTCTGTGACATGAGAGAAGCAGCGCTGTGCGACAAGCACTCCAAATGTAAGCATTCATGTCGAGACACAGTCAGAGGTTATTTTAGTGATCTTTTTTAATTTTTAATTTTAACCGTGGTGATTTTTAAAACTATGCTTTTGAGCTATTAGTTTGTCTGGGTTTTTTTTTAATTTGTCATTTTGGTGAAAACAATTAAAGTGGTGGTTAATTGATTTCTTGACACTTCAAGTACATTTTATGCAGCTAAGGCTTCATTTGGATTAAAGCCAGGCTGGCAAAGATGGTAATCACATGTGACTGCAGCGCATTAGCATATCGTCCAGTAATGTATTAAACTGACTGTCTCAAACACTAACATATTATTTAATTCATTGTTTTACTGTATGTTTGCAGTAGTTCATGTTATATAGAAGGTGGACTACAAGAAAATCTAGTTAATCTGGGGGTTTAAGTTTAAAGTGTAGAAAATCAGTCAGTAAGTTCCTGACAGCCTATCAGTATCCACTAAGTCTCATACAACATGTTGGATATTTGGAACATGGGACAGTTTCATAAATCTGCCTCCACTAAGGGACACAAATCATTTGACGGTAGGTGCCTTTAATCTTTAATGCGAGGGCCCCAAGGTACCAAGGCTACCTTTTTATTGCCCCTTTTCTTCCTGCTGAAATGTCTACCATTTGATTTACAGCTCTGACCATGAGTCAGTGATGCTAAGGACCTTCGCAAACCATACTCATTGTCAAGCTAGGGCTTTATTTTAATTGGCAAAATCATAAAAATAACAAAAATTTGCCGAGGTTAACATATAGTAGTATCTCAGAACGGCACATTTAAAGAGACTCTGCCTTACTGTCACCATGAAAACTCATCAGAGTCACCCTGCACCTCTATTATAAAGCTAAACAGCAGTGGTGTTCACCTTATTCCTACTTTATCTCTCTCACCTGGTGCAGTGTTTGAGGAGCCCGAGGATCCTAGCGCTCGCTCCTTTTTCTCCGAGATTATCTCCTCTGTGTCTGACGTGAAGTTCAGCCACAGCGGCCGCTACCTGCTCACCAGAGACTACCTGACTGCAAAGGTGTGGGACCTCAACATGGAGAGCAAGCCCCTGGAGACATACCAGGTCTGTGGGACCACTGATATGTGACACCATATGTCTTCAGCACTCCAACAAATCTACACAGATGAAGAAATCAGCACAATGTAATCCATTATCATTTCAAGGTGCTTTGCATAATTAAAGAAAAAATAAAAACAGCATGTGACATTGAATAAACAGTAAGAAAGAGATTTTGAAAAAAAAGATTAAAAAAGATAAAAACACATATAAAAACATATAAGCAGAACATGTTGATTTTGATTAGCTCATCCAAACATTCTGTTGCATTATGGTTTTTCTTCAGCAGTGGAGTCTTGTCTGGTCAATAGTCTTTAATATACAGTCTTGGCAGACGAGGCATCAAATGCACATTGACTGTTTGCACAATGTTCTTCTAAGGTCTAATTTCAGATGTGGTTTAGCTTTTGTACCTTTAACCACCTTCTTCTTACTGTTGTGTTTAATGGTTATTTTCAGTACTCCGTATATAATTAAACACCAGATTGAGAAAGGTGTTTATGAGCCAACCTCTTCTGCAGATTTTCAGCCTAATTTGCTTGATTTTTGTTATATTTTAGCAAATTTTTATTAGCTCTTTAAATCATACCTAATGTGTATTTCTCACTAGGCTCTGCAGGTTTACCGAAATTATAGGAACACATATAGAGAAATCTTTTCCAACCCAAAGAGTTCAAATATTGTGACATTCGCTCATCTTAACAATTCCCAGAAAACTGTTGTGAAATTTGATTTTATTACTAGAAATATTCCACATGGAAGTGTGGAATTCATTGATATACAACATATTTAAAAACACAGGGTTACATTTAGCATTGCTCTATAAGGTTTTAGTTTTTCAAACAGACCCACTTAAAAAGCAATAAATCTCTCCAATGTGCCCACTCAGCCAAATTGAACTGTGAGTAGGATTTAACATATTTAAACTGGTTTAAATATCGAGCTTTGCTGACAGAGAGCCTAAAAGGTCTGGTTCTCTCTCACCATCTTATTTAGAGAAGTCTTATACGAACACCTTTACCATCGTCTTTATACAATTCTTATTTGAAGACTTTTAGTTTTCAACAGACTTTTAGTTTACCACATCTCGTTTAACACAATTGAAAAAAGCCATAAAACACCTCAACTCCAAGCCCAAACCTAACAATAAAGTTTTCCTTATAAGTTTACTTTTAAGACTTAGCCTCCAAAACTCATATTGTATTTACTTTTTCTCTGCTACTGGCTGACCAAAGCTGTGTTGCCGCCATTCTAAATAACAGTTTGAGAAATTAATTACGAGGCAGAAACTTTTCTTCATATGTGCACAGCCCTAACTAATGATTACATCTTTCCACATAACCTTCCTGGAAAAATTCAACTGAATTTAGGCCAGAGTAAGCTTCCCGCTGATGTCAGCCCTAAAACCTTTTGGTAAATGTAGTTCACTCGATGTCAAGCATAGATTAAAACAGCTTTGTGCGCTTATCAAATACTAAGTTGATAAAATAATCTCCTCTTCAAACAGTCATTTCTGGTTGTTTACATAAAAAAAAAGGTCATACAAGTTTCTGTTTATTCGTTTATGAAGATCCGCTAAGTCTCTGTGAGTGTCTGTGACGGGCGTTTAGGTGGACACGTCTGCCTGCAGGTAGGCCTGACGTGTGAGGGTCCCTGAGGCAGCCTTGAGTGGGAGGCAACGACGCGCTGGAGCTATTTATAGGCTGCAGAGTCTCCACTCATGAAGTAAAGCGGGAAGGAGGGATACCTTACACAGTGGCTGACACCTAGATCTGCAATGCAGCACAGAGAGGGAGGGAGCAGAGAGGGAGAGCAAGGGGGAGAACCGGGGTGTGGGACTGGGAGGCAGACTGGGGACTGCGTGATGGAGAAGAGAGGAACGGGAAGGGTAAAGAAAAGGATGCAGGAGTGAGAAGAAGAAAGTAAGCGATGTAGCGATGTCTGTATTGCTATAATTACTTCCACACGTAGCCTGAAGGTGCATTAATGGAGAGACTGAGAAGAACAAGCAGCATGTGGGTCAGAGTTACTTTACCTTTAGCATTTATAGGCAGCACTTTTACAAATATCTAGTGATATTTCAATCTGAATTTTTTTTGCTTTATGTCAAATTTCTGTCAGCAGACAGAGGCTGTAAAATCCCAAGAGGAAAATTACTTTTTGCAAGGAACATTTTGTAAGGAATGCCACAATTTTTGTTTCAGCTCCTTTGTTAATTATTTACAGAATGAACATTGCTGATCACCATGTTGCTATGACATGTCTTTACATCACATGTACTTGTAGCAGAAACTTAATTTGAGATATTTTTATGTTGTAATGTTCAAAGAATTACATTTTCATTTCTTCTTTCTCAGTAAGTGAGGATTATAAAGGTCTACGCTGCAATCAGTGTCATGTTTCAAATCTGATCTACCACGGATTATACAAAGCGCTGCAGAGTTCCCACAAAGTCAAGAAACAAAGTATGGGAAAGGCTGGAATTTGATTAATGCACTTTCAAAGTGTATACAATAGAAAACGACAGAACATTTTTTATTTATCTGTCCGATTGTCTAAATGCACCAGTGGGAACCTTTATTGGGTTTTTTGTTTTCTGCTTATTATGCATATTGTGTATATCATTTCTGGCATTACGTGAAAGTCTTTAAGAGGAGAAAACAGAGAAACAAACCACACTAAACTTCTCTCATACATCAATCTAATGAGCTAGAACAAATAAAAAAGCCCAAGAACTATATACTACAGTGGTTGTTTAGCTGTTTATAGGAGAATATCCAGACAGCAGAAAACAGTCTCCTGGTCCAGCTGACATTGTCCCTTTTGGCCCCGTGTAGAAAGGTCCGTTGGGAAAAACAAAAATGTCCCACAAAGTGATGTACAAGCACAAAGCGACCTCAGCTTGACCGTTTATTGATTGCAAGGCGACTGACTGCTGACTTTATGCAGAATGTGGAAGGTGAGGATGGGATGCACATCACGGCGGCTGCAGGTTGCAAAAACTTGCATCACCAAAAGACACAGTGCTGAACTGGAAAGGTCGAATGGAGGCATGAGGGGAAACAGCTAATAACTGTGTGTGAGTGAAGGTGTGATGAAAAGCTGTGGAAAAGCTTTTTGAATTAAAATAAACTCCCATCCTAAGTATTGGTGAAGGAGGCTGTGGATGGTTTCTAAGACAGCTCGACCAAATTGCTCTTTTCTTAGATTCAGGTGTTTGTGCACGTCTGCTGTGAACCAGAGCCTCTGAGTGACCCGGCCGTGTCCCACCGTAAAATTGATTTCATGTCCGTGTTTTCCTCCAGGTACACGATTACCTCCGCAGCAAGTTGTGCTCCCTTTACGAGAACGACTGCATCTTCGACAAGTTTGAGTGTGCCTGGAACGGCTCGGACAGGTAAGCCATGCAATGGGTTGGTCTCTGTGCTTTGATGAACAAAAACAAATATTTAATTTGGAGAAATCCAATCCTGGTCAAAGGTATCAAGGTTTGATACCTGTGGTCTGAATGAACGGCCATGGTTTAAGAGGTTTTGAGTTCGAGCCACAGATTTTTCTTGTTTGAGTGAGAAATTGAACACTGCACCTTAAGGATGTTCAACGTCTGATGTTGTTTTTGAAACTTCGTCTCAACTTTACGTCTAACGTGTCTCCTGTGAACCTTAGTCTTCATGATGCTCTCATTAATGTTCTCTAACAAACCTCTGACACCTTTAATGTCACTCACGTAAAATATTATTTACTTATTACACATCCTGGATCTTATTTAGGGGTACCAAAGTAACTTGATGTAAAAAAAGAGAAGATGATCCTTCTGTTTTTGCTTTGTCCAGTGTGATTATGACCGGCGCCTACAACAACTTTTTCCGAATGTTTGACCGCAACACCAAGCGAGACGTGACCCTGGAGGCCTCGCGGGAGAGCAGCAAACCCAGAGCCGTCCTGAAGCCACGGAGGGTCTGCGCGGCCGGCGGGAAACGGCGGAAGGACGACATCAGCGTGGACAGCCTGGACTTCACCAAGAAGATCCTGCACACGGCCTGGCACCCCAACGAGAACATCATCGCCATCGCTGCCACCAACAACCTGTACATCTTCCAGGACAAACTCAACTCCGAGATGCACTGATGAAGGGTCGGCGGCGGCGGGTCCAAACGAGTTTACAAGCAAACATGCAACTATGCTAGAATGTACATTATCAGACTCAAACGCTGGCCCACAGAACCCAGGAAGATGCCTAACGCACACAGTCAGAATGCATACACACGTTCATCTCCTCCTTAGCCTCCTACAAGTGAATGGAATCCAGTCAGGGATTAAAAAAAAAGGAAACTGGCTGCATTACACAATAGGTTGTTATTGAAAATTGTCCAACCTGTGTTTATTTTTATTGTTATCCTGTGGATTGTGGTAAATGGTGTGGTAATCACCACAGCGTGGCTTCTGAGTGGGATCAGATCTCCTCTCGGGGTGGAAGGACGTTTACATTTCTGTCTTTTTTTTAACTCTTCAGGCTCTCTTGCTTTCTCCACCTCCTCCTCCTCACCTCTGTATTTGTGTGCTCAAGCGAGGCCTATTCTTATCCCCTTTGCCCACTGTTTTGTGTAAAAAAAAATGGGGCCATTTATATAACTGTCTGTCTTTCATTCCAGATAAAGCTCTCTGTTTTTATAACTTCTTGTTAAATGTTGACGACGAAAGGCAGACCTGATGATGAAAACAAAGCGACACGTGAGATATGCAAAGATGAACCCCGTGACTTTCCCCTCATCCCAAACTGCACCAGACGCCTCTGCCCTCAAGAGGGGTGAAGCATCCACAGTCCTGCAGACAGAAGCAGACGCTAACAGACACAAACCCACCACGAACTGGGTGTTTAAGCAATGACTGTTTTCATTTTTAGCCAAAACACATCCAAACATATCAGTTTGTGTTTTTCGCTTCTGATCCAGGGCTGTTGTGTGTGCTGCTGCTGCTGCTTCAACACTCAATACATTAAACTCAGATAAAGCAAAAAAGTAAAAAATAATAACAATAAAAAAAAAAAAAAACAGCGAAGAAATATTTGCAACAATCAAGCAAAAAAGATGCTGCATGTTCAACAGATTTACTTTATAAATCGTCTCTCTGACTGACTTGGCTGCCTTCTTTAAACATTTAAACCTAGCTGTAGAAAGGCTTCAGGGGGCTCCTGGGGGACATGGGGGTTGGGGGGTCCCTCCACAGCAGCACGAGCCGCCGTAGATGACCGTTGACCTCCTATTTGTGTCCTCGGATGCAGAAGCATGTTTACTCGAGTTCGGTTTGTACACGTCCATTCTGAATGAAGCCGTCCACAAATCAGTGTAAACTGAGGACAGAGAAAAATGGGGAATGTTTCAGATTAAATGTTGTACCTTAAAATAATCAGAATAACAACAACATCAAAAAGAACTTTAGAGCGGCCTCAGTGGTGTCTGTATATAACGGCTCTGTTTCTGACATGAGGTTTCGTTTCGTCTGTCGACCAACCGCAGACTTGCCTCCAAAGCTACGACGGAGTGATGGTACTTTAATCTCTTCGGCCTTCCTCACTGATTACTTTTGTTTGTTGGATGTGCATAAGTTTTTATTTTTTAAAAGACGGGCGCTTCTTTTTTTGGAATATGTGTCAGTCGTGCTCCATGTCTTTATCAAATACAGTTGATTCACATATTTTTGTCTAAATATATGTTGACATGATTGTCAAATGGACAGTTATAAATAATGTTAATATCTTCCTTTGTTTCTTTCTCTTTTTTTCAATAAAGGACTCAACAAAATTGCACCCAATGAGGACACAGTTGTAGTTTCTGTTGTAAACGTGTGGCTGGAAATCTTGTTCATTTTCGACGTATACTCAAGCACCACCTAGTGGCTTTACGTCGTTATTACACTTGGATGGGAAAGAGGCGTGATAGACAAATCGCCTAAAAACTTGGAATATTACTGAATAATTGACCACTTTCACGGAATATACAGTAATTGTTGACATTTTTTGTTATCTTTTGTTCAGATATATGCTTTTCTAAACACTTAAGTAGTGGACATAAAAAGTTCACACTGTTGAAATGCAACATTGTGAAACGCAAACAAAATTAGACAGAAAAATTGTTAAAAAAACATGTTTGCACATGTATTGTGACGTGAATAATAACTGAAAAACTAACTGCTAGTGCAACTGCACGAATGTAATTACCCTGAAACAAACTTTTTTTTGAATTAGATTTCAGCATTCTTGAGTTCATACCAACCATAGAGAATCTGATTAACTTAAAGTTAAGCTTTTTTAATTTTAACTTGCGTTGTAGTTTGCAGAAATCTAAAAATACCAAGGAGTCAGAACAAAAATACAAAAAGTCCACGTTAATATTTGTGTACCATGGCAAAGTGGAGAAATTAATGAGAAATGTGGAACAAGGCATTATAAAACTGGATATTTGGGTAAAATAAAGGGACAAACGAAATTAACCATCTGTAGGAGTAAAGGATCTCCTGCTTCACATCCGACTAAAATCTTCAAAAACCTGGCGGAATAATATGTTAGAAATGTTAGGCTAAACTTGAAGTTTTGGGTCACAATTACATTCTATTTACACACACAAAATGAAACACCGTGGTGGATGCATCATGCTCTTGGGTTACTTCGGAGAGGACTGGGTTTTCAGTAAAGGTAAATGAAAATACAAATAATCAATTTTTCTTTTATTCCTGCAGGTGGTGGCAAAAAGGGTGAAGAGGACAGGGGATTTTATTTTTCAGAATCACCATCAGTCAGGCTTGAGGCAGGAACAACAATGGTAAAATTTTGGTAAGTGAAGATGTGATATGAAAATAGACTTCAATGTTGCTGAGGTGCTGAAAGTAAAACAAGGAGTTTTAGATAATTATTTTTAACATGTATGCATAGTTAAAAGAAGAAAGTTGTTGCAAATTAATTTCTTTTTTACTTTTCACCTCCTACAACTTGTTTTCCAATGGAATCGCACAAGATGTACGTCACATTAAAATGAAAAATATAACTTGTCCTTGAACAATTTGTGTGTACTTTTGAGATTTCCCACGTCTTTAAAATATTTTTGATCTCTTTTCTTTTTACCAGAGTACATTCAGTTTAGGTACATATGAGACATTATGTCTTTATTGTAACATGAACATATCACTATTTGCTAAATGCAGGCAGTAACACCACAGACATTGAGGTACTAAGAAATTAAAAATGTGGCTTTACATTAATGACACTGAAATAGAGACCTCTAAATCTGCTTTAGCAGTTTTCAATAAAAATGACCAAGAGCTTTTTTTTAACATATTTATGGGTCACAGTACAGAAAACAGTAGTGACATCCAAAACAGACCCTCAGTCAGGGACTAAATGTTAAATCCCTGCACAGCAGAGACGTAGACAAACACTGTTGGAAACAAACATGGGTAATTTAAACAGGCAAAAACAGTATTGTCAAGCTGTTAAACTTACAATGTTGCTCTCTTTCAAATTTTGTTTATTTTTATCTAATAAATTATGACATGGGACAATTATTTTTTCACATAGAACAAGATTGACTTGGATAACTTTTTTCTTTTATGAATAAAATCTTGATCTGAAAACAGCTTTGTGTATTTATTCAGGTTTTTAAAATGAAAGGTCATTTGAGAATCTGAAATATTACATTTGATTTAAAAAAAAAACTGAACAAAATCTGTAAGGGGAAAAATATTTGTCCCCACCCCTAACTGTTTTTGAGGTGAAGAATCTGAAGTCTAACCACAAAAAGAAGAAAAAGAAATCACCATGTACTGAGCACTGTTAAATAATTTAGTGTCGATAAAAAACAAAAGACTATACCCTTCAAACAGTGTGTCCTTCAATAACTCTAGGCAGTCCACAGTGGAACCCAGAAAATCTTAATACTGAAGATTTTAACCACCAAATATGAGATTTAACGGGGATCATGTCTGAATAGCAACACAAATAAACAATCACTTGATTAACTCTAAGGTCAGCACACAAATCTTTCTAAATACCTCACAGCAAACCTGTAGCAATAGGCAGTAAATCCGGATCACTTTGTATTTCCACTCTGTCTTCTGTCGTGTTTATGTTTTGGCTCAAAAGCTGTAAGAACTCAAACACATATTGGCAGATTTATTGAGCCTTGTAAAAGTATTCACACCCTAATGAACTTTTCACAATGTGTCACATTACAAGCACCAACGTCATTCTATTTTAATGTTTTTCGTTTATGAGATAGACCAACAAGAACAGGGAATAAAAATGCAGCATTATTTTTGATTACCTTGCATTGCATGCATTCACGTCCATCCTCTTACTCTGATACAGAGTAACCAATTTCTTTCTGAAATGTTGAACTCAATCTCATTCTCAATCCATCATGAAGTCCAAGAAGTGCAGCAGAAAGGTTCAAGATGACATTGTGGGGCAGTTTAGTGTTATAAAACCAATATCTAAAGATTATGACACAAGACATGGCTGTCCATCTAAGATGATAGGTTGGATAGGGAGAGCAATAAAACTCACAATACGCAGTTAATCGCATATTAAATTAAAATGAGCTTAATAACCATTTTATTCATGGTTTGGGTTAAGCAAGGTTTTTATTTCTGCTTTATTTATTGTTTTTGGCTGTGTTTTATTTTGGTTTCAGTGTGGCTTTTCCTGTACAAAAGCAGAGTTTATTAGTCTTTGAAAGAGAACTTGCATTATTTTGCCATGATCAATATGTTACTTGAAAATTGTCTCAAAACAACACTATCATTTATAGCAGTTTTTTTATTATTCAGCAAAATGTCATCATGACAGTCCTAAAGAAGCATCAAAAAGATTTATGGTGACTCTGGAGGAGCAGCAATGATTCACAGCTCAGGTGGAAAGCTCTTAACCATTTGAGGGTGAAAGTAAACCCTAAAAACTGTGTTTAAGGTTTCGCAAAAATGTATAGGATACAGCAATCATGTGGAAAAAGGTGTTCCAGTCATGAATGCAAAAAAGTGTGATAAAATGCTATCACTGCTCCTTTTGTTTAAAAATGGAGGCAGTAGGGTCAGTAGTCAGTAGGAGGATGAATTGAGCTAAATAGAGAGGAATTCAAATGTTTTGTTCTTTGAAAGACTTTAGGATGTGGGAGACGTTCACCTTTCAATAACCACAAAACGTATAGCAAGACCTAGTATAGCATGCCTTAGATCAGAGCCTATTTTGTCTTAACCAAAAATAAGCCAACATAAAAATCAGACAGATCTTCAGCTGTTGATCCCCAGTGAGGTACAGTTGAGGTTGTAATGTAACCAATGTGACAACATCCAGAGAGTGCGAGAGCTTTTAGAAGACAGTAAATACCTGAGGATCTGTTTGTTCCTTGTAGTCAATAACCAATATTGCAGATAGGTCAGTGTCGTACAATCATTAGTGTTCTTTGATAGCTTTATTATTACAAGGCCTCTTCTGCTTAAGAGTCGTCTTCCTTGTATGTGTCTTCCTGCGCCACCATCTCTGTTTCGGTGTCTGACTGCTCCTCTAGCCGAGCGGTCAGGAAGGGGTTGAAGAAGAAGTCAAACCCAAACTGGAGGGCATTTTGAGCTGTGCGCCTCCAGTCGTGCTCAATCTTGAACTGTTTGCGTTTGGGAATGCGGGCGTCTCCGCAGGACATGCAGTGGATGGCCTTCATCTCAAACACGGGCCACTTGGAGCCCAAACGGCCCTCTAGGATGGTGCTGAACTCCACCAGACTGCCGGCGTTCAGGTGTAAAAGCACAGACTTGAACTCATTACTCGCCCGCAAGACTATGTCCTTGGTTGCATCTTCGTCCTCTATGATTGTCCCGTCCTTAGTCTTCCTCTCGAGCGGCATTCCCAGGGTGACCTCAAACTTGTACCGGTCAAAGCGCTTGACGTGGCACTCGTGCTTGGCCAGGGTTTTCAGTTTGCAAAGCGGATCTTCTTGAGGAGGAGCTGGCGCCGGCAGCGGTTGGGGCTCAGCACCTGCGTTTTGTTTCCCCTCATCACACAGCGGATAGGGTTCTCCATACAGACACCGCATCCAGTTTCCTAGAAATACAGGAAACAGGTTGATAGTCGACTGCGGCCCATTCTCGATTTCCGTCACACGGACATATTTAAAGCGTCCCGTCCAGGTGACTCTGTGTCCTTCCAGGTGGGAGCAGAGAATCTGAGTTTGGGCCATGTTGGACTCCTTCCAGGCCAATGGCCCGCAGAGGTTGCTGTATTCAGGCCATGTCAGGGTAGAGTTGTACACCTTCATTCCTTCAGACCTGTAGACATACATCCAGCAGAAAAGCACCACCGCACTCAGCCACACCAGGATGAGCTTGACGATGCTGCTCCGTGACAAAGACCTCAAAACCACGATGGGGTTGAGGCTGAAGCGAGTCCAGAGCCTCAACACCACGGGCACAAAGCAGACAATCAGTGTCACCACCATCTTTGTTACCTCCAGGGTCAGAAACCACTGCACTAACTGGATCATAATCATGGCAGCCAAACCCAGTGTGAGAATAGGCAGGGCAAACAGGAACAGAAAGTAGCCTATACAAGTCCGAATCAGTCCTATGGCTGAGGCGCTATTGAGGAACGCCAAGCAAAGCTCACACCAAGTGAAGCAAACCAAGTAGGGCACCAGACACAGGTAAGTTCCCTTGAAGCCTTTCAGCTGGGCCATGCGGAAAAGGAGATAGAAGAGGTGTCCGTACAAAAGCCACGGCATGCCAAGATTCAACACCACGGCATCTCCGAGAGGCACTGTGACGAACGTCTTCCCAAAGATCCGGAAGAGCCAGAAGGAGTCGGGTAGCAGCTGAGTGAGGGAGCATGCTCCCGAAAGGACCTCGGTGAGAAGGGCTTTACGAGCGAAGAGCTGAGCAGAGGCGTGGAGGCTGAGGAAGGCCGTGATGGTGAAGAAGAGAGCGATGGCAGCTAGCTCTGAGCAGGGGACCCAGGATTTATCGGCAACAGGGAAGGAGAAAACAACGAAGACCACTGAGAAAAGGAAGTACCTGAGAGAAAACAGAAACAAGGCTCAAAATACACATACGGGACCGAATGTACAAATATAATGTCTGAGCAAATATTGAACCCAGACCACAAACTTGTTGGCGCCGTCAACAAATTGCTGTCATAATTCAAACTAAATATTTGTCCACTTTTCTGGACACATTTCGCAGAAATAACTCAGCATGTTGGTTGGTACCTTGACACTGACAAAGACACCAAAGTGCAAGAAAGTGTCTGACAGAAGGTGTCATATCATCTTATTTTCAAACTAAATTTTAATAGAAAAAAAAGAATTGGACCTAAAAGTTTGAAACCCAGTTGAAACAACAACAACAGGACAAATAAAATGAACCCCCCCCCACACCCAAAAAAAAAAAAAAAAAAAAAAAAAAACAGCAAACAGAGGCCACCATACAAGTAAGGTTCCAAGTGTGTCCAACCAAAGTTGGTCTCGGCCGGGTCCAGATACAGACCAGGCTCCAGGCTCAAAATGAGCGAGCAGGTCTGTGAGAGCTCGGAAATTTTCCCATGCCTTTGAATTCTAGAAAAGACAAACACGTCTTTTAAATGTGAACTCGTTATTTCTTCAATATTTCACAAATCTAAAACACAAACTCGGCGTTGTCAAAAAGGGAGCAAGTCATAACCAACCTGAAATACCCGCAGCGTGCAGATGATCATGGAGAAGAAGGAGAGGTAGAAAATCAGCAGCGGGATGAGAAAGATGAAGAACTCAATGGTGAGGTTGGAGATGATGAAGAAAAAGATGAGTGCGTTAACGTGGTGAGTGGGGATGAGGGCGCTGAGCCACTGCATGCCGGCCCGCGACGCCCAGTCGATGAGATGCTCTTTTATCTCCAGCAGCGCGTACAGAGGGAACTTCAGGAACTGAAGAGAGACACACGTGATGTAAACATTTCTGTTTGTAGAGGGTCTATAAATGCTCAAATTGACCAAAAAAGGCGTTACAGGGTTTCCCCAAGAAAAGCTGCTAAGCCTGGCGGTCGGGGCGTGGGGGGGGCGCGATCCGTAGAGAGTGTGGGGGGGTGAGGGGAGTGCGCGTGAACGCTGAATGTGACAGGCAGCCAATCAGACAGCGGCGGACTCAGCACCTGCTTAGCTTTCGGAGGGGAAATTACCGGGGAATCCCAAACAGTTGAAACATCACAACGCTTAGCCTGGCGGGGGTGGGGGGCTAGCAAATCAGGAAGCGCGGACTCTCCACCGGCTTTCTGAGGGGAAATTACCGAGGGGAATCCCAAACAGCTGAAACGCTAAGCCTGGCGGCAGGGCTAGCAAAGCATGGCGGCCCGCCATGCTTATAACACCCTGGGGGAAACCCTGCGTTATATGTAAAATAAACTACTGGCAAGTTTAAATTCCCAAATGTGTTACACACAATTCTCATACAGACGTGTAAAACAAACTTGTGTAGGAATATTTGCGAGGAACAGCGTCTTACCTTCTGATGAAGTGGCAGTTCATCTGGATTTTTCACTACCACATTATCATCGTCATCATCATCATCATCTGCTGCAGCGGCCATGACGGGTGACGGTGCAATACCCTGAGCGTATTTCTTTGTCATCTCAACAAAGTCATCCAGATCCACGTGAGAACTGGCTGCAATGAAAGAAAAAAAGAAAAAAAAAGTTTCATTAACATAAACAATCCATAATGGGAAACCTTAAATAAATAATCATACCATCATGCATGATTTAAAGGGGACCTATTATTTTTGAGTTGCTAGATAACGGTGCAGTGCCCGTCAACTGTGACTTAATCAGGAGTTTTTTGAAATAGCCCTTTTTCCAGACACCAAAAAACATCAACTTATTGCCAACATATTGATGGTTTTGTTAACGGTTTTTATAAGCAGTTGAGACCCAAATGGAGTTATAAATCCAGCAAAATGCTAATTTTACATAACAGTTCTCTTTACCAATGAAGATGAGTCATTATGTTAAAATATACAAACCTTCCATGGAGACCATCCTCTCAAGGACTCGCCTTTGTTTCTTAGCAGAGCTGTTGAGTGGGCCTGAGCAGATGGGTTTGCCTACAGCAGAAAATGGAAGTAAATAATTGACAAAAAAGGCAGAGGAAAAAAAAGCTTAAATTGTGTAAAAATTTTCCTTTTTGCACCTGGTTCTGTGTGAACATGCTCCACGTTCTCCAGCAGCTCAGAAACCGCCACAGACTTCTTCTTTTCTGGGTTCAGCTTAAAGTACATGAGCAGAGCTGCTTTCCTGACTCCCCTCTCAAAACGTGACTCGGTGCATAACATCCTAACCTCCTCAAAGTTCTCCAAAGTGATTCCTGAAGTACGGAAGTGAAAGATCGCAACATTAATAAAAAGCTAGTAGTAACAAAAGAAGGATTTCTGCTGTCACACTGAAAACAGCAGTAGCTTGATGGACTTTTTGGTCACCTTTCCTGGATTTTAAGCACTGCTGCAGAAGTTTGACAGCATCTCTGCGACCATGTTTAGCAGCTTGGATCAGCCATGTGACCGCTGTGCAGTTATTCAACTCTTCATCGCTTTCTTCTGCCAAGGCCAGAAAGTATCGGCCCATCTGGAAACGCACACACACTCGTTCAGAGTCTTAATCTTGCAAAACAAGCATAGCTGATCTGTCCGTAGTGGGGCTAAACTATAAACATTATCATGACTCAGCTGAGCTGCTCTGTTTCCAACATATGGTCGACAATCTGGAGCATGTTCACTGACCTTTGTTTGTGCTTTAGCATCACCTGACTTTGCTCTCTCCTCCAAATCCTCAAAACGGACATCCTCCTCTGACTCATCTGGAAAAACACACACACACAAAAAAAAAATCTGATGATTTTGATTTAAGTTTTATGGGTCGTAGAATTATAATATCTGAGATGTGCGGTAAAAATGCCTGTTTGTCATAATGCATAAAAAGAGGTGCGTACGAGAGCATTGATATTTTTTGACGTCTTTCAGATTCGCTAACGGAAAACAAAGCAGTGTAGTCTATTAGGGTTTTAAGTGAATGACCTTGACAAAAAACCTTGAAAAGCTTTCAAAACACAAGTAAAATCTGAAATGTGTGGTGTGCGTATATTTTGAATTCCTACTGCTCTGGTCAGACGACACTAAAAACAACCATCCCATGGTGAAAGATGGTGGTGGTAGCGTCATCTTGTCTCCGTGCTTTTCTTCATCAGTGATGGCAGTACTGCTAAGAGTTTAGACTAAGATTAAATAACACAATATCCTGAGATTTAAGCATATCACATGCCACTGTTCAATCTGTCATCCGAAAATGGAAAAGTGTTTGGCACAACTGCAAACGTACGAACACGAAGCTCTTCACCTACACCAGACTGAGTAACAGGACTATTTGTTAGATAGCAACGGTTTAATGTTGGCATCAACAGATTCTCTGCTGAACCCAACAGATAATTTGTAGCATCTCTTTAAAAAAAGATGATCAGCCAATCTAACTGAGCTCAAGCTATGTTGCAAATAGGAATGGGCAAAGGTAAATGTGCATGGTTGGTTGAAACATGAGGCAAAATACCTACTTCATGACTCAGCAAAACCTTTGATATTTTCATTTGTAAAAACCAAAGCACCATTTCCTTCCACTTCATAGTTGCAAACTACTTTGTGTGGCTTAGTCACACATGAACACAACAAAATATGCTAAAGTTTGTGGTTATAAAGTAATAAAAAGGGAAAATGTTGAAGAAAAATTGAGTATGTAAAATAAAAACACTCAAAGCTCTTTATTCTATTCTCACAATCATCCTCATTCAGTAAATGATCTTAAGCTGGCATCACTAGTTCCCAGGGGAGGTTAGACCTCAATAGACAAAAACATTTAGGTTAAAGTAAAGGTTTTATAAACCTTTTTGTGATTTAATACTTCCAATGGCTGTAGGTGATACTGGTGAGAGGATCTGATGTCTGTCTGAGTGGGTGAGCTAAAGAAAATACTGACGATATCCAGTGACACGCATTACATGTCGTCTTGTGCTGTCCTGGAACACTGCTCATACTTTAACGCTCTCCCTGAACCCTAAAATAACTATTAGTTTAGTGCAGTAAACTGCTGCTGCCTTGCTAAAGGTAACATCCAGTCTTAATTATTCAAAAGGTCAGTTTTAACTTTTGCTTGTTAGTTACATTGTAAGGATTGGATCAATTTGATAGGTTCACACTTTTCATAAAGTGATATTTTCACACTTTGTAGCAATGCATCTTGATATCTGAAGTTATTTTAAACAGCTAAAATATGCTCCAAGCGATGTGAATAAGAGATATTTGCCCATTATATGGCAACATGAGACACAGACAGCAGAGAAAAACTAAAGAGGGACTCTGGCGTTTCTCTGAAGGTCAGCAGAAAGGGAGAGGCTGCTTTGCATGTCTGTTTGTTATGGAAACACAACGGCGTCTGGGAGTGTTGGCTGCACTGATTTGCAGAAAAAACTGCAAAGTGAAACCACGTTAGAAAGCTTGTGTTTGAGCTCAAAGGTCTGAGTTTTCTACCTGGTTCAGGTGAGACAGGCGATGGGGGCATCGCAGCAGATGATGATCCATTAAGAAGACTTCCTGTTGATGCGGCCGCATTGAGCTGCGATCTGCCCGGCTGCGAAAAGCTTCTGGTGGGCTGGCAGTGAGATGAAGTCGTCAATGTGGAGAGGGAGGAAGAGCGAGAATGAAGCCATGGAGACGTCTGAGGCGAAGCGGCGGAGGTCGGAGGTGACGGGGATGTCGGAGGCAGCGTGACTTTATGCCTCTTCGGCTCAGGGGTGGAGGAGTTCGCCGATGAGCTGAGCGAGGAAGTTTCAGGCCTCATGGAGGTTGGAGATGAAGGGCTGAGCTTTGGTGTGGGCAGGTTGCCTGTAGATGAAGGATCCATGGCTAAAAAAAAGAAGAAAAAAAGAAGAAAAGTCAACCCAAGATTTTAGTATTAATAAGACTTCATTGAGATATCTGAGAGGAAGAGCGAGGTGACTGTCAGAAATGATTACATCACTAAACATATCAATAATTAAACCTTCAGAGATCAGACTTATGATCCATGTCTGATCTGACTTGGATCATAATAAAAAATTAAATAAGATATTCAAACCCCTTGAACTTCTTCATCTTAAAACCACAAACTATAAAGTATTTTTATTAGGATTTCTGTGACTGACCAACACAAAGTAGTAGACTGCAGCGATACTGGATTTTTATTTTTTGAATACAGATCTGAAATTTGCTAAATCTGGTGCAACCTACTGCCATCAAAAGTTACCTAGACAGTGATATTTAATCTCATTATAAATACAGTTGTTCTGGTCAATGTAGCTTTAAGCAAAGTATCAGTCAGAGGCCAGTTGTTACCCTGGAGGCGCAGCAGAGATTCACAAGTCAGGCGGGAGTATCTGTTGAGTCGAAAACTGAACTTTTTGATCAACATGCAAAATGCCAAATATGACAGAAAACTAATAATGGATACAATGATACTGAACACAACATGGTCATGTTGGCAGCATGATGCTTCTCTTCAGTAAGATTACACTTCAGAAAAGGTGGGTGGAGCTAAATTCAGAGGACAGGTCCACCTTCCAGCAGGTAAAATGCTAATAAACACAAAGTCAGAGATACAATGAACTGGTTTGAATTGGTAAAGACATTATTTTGTGTTGGAATGTAGCAAGAAAGTGAACAGGTAAACCAATAGTGTCTACTTTTGAAAGGCGCTGAATGTCTCAACCTTACATCCAGATAGTTAAAATATTTGTCTGCAGACTCCCAGATTCACGTAAACGAGCTGAGGTCTGAGAAATGCTGATGCTGTTCAAACCATTTGTCTATTTTCGGTTTGAGACATTTCTACTGAGACATCGGTCTCAGTTGAAATGCAAAAAAGCCAGTATAGTGAATATGTTCACGTCGCACAACTAAACAATGATAAACAAGAAAGGTGAGTTGAAAAGTCCAAAAGCACTTTCACTTTCTGAACACAAACATTCATTCCACTGTAACCAGCTAGCAAAACTATTTGTGCAGCAACAAGGCATACAACTCTAAACCGTGTTGATTTTTACAACAATGATGCTTTGTGGATGCTAAGACAGCTGATCACAAAGTTTTCAAGCCTCTACTCTGTACCACACAGCACAGTTTAATTCAGCTAGAAATCTGTGATTGATTGGTAGCTTACGTTGTCTAAGTTAAAACTTTTATCAGTGTTTGAGCCTCGTCGTGTTGTCTGTTAGTCTGTTTCAGATAACATCAAGCTAAAGTGAGTAGGTAGCCTGAGAAGGTGACATCCTTGAACTTATTGGGAAGCATTTGAGTCCCGTTGCAGCTGTGAGAACCACCACTGTTATGTAAGAATAACACACGTTGCTGTGCCATTTAACACATCACCACATCATGACAACCTACCGCTTTGTAGCTAATAATGCTAACAATAATTATTGCGGCCCGCTCACCTTCCGGATTATTTCAAGAATTAGTGAAGTGTCTCTGGTGACTGTCTCGTGACTTGCTGTTTCAAGTCAGTCCTCAGTTTGGATCCTGAGGAATAGACATGTTCTTTCCGTTGACACTGGTCAAACTCCAGACACCAACACTGCGCAGGAAAGTCAGTCAGCTGCTACAGTTGGCGCTCACGCCTACATTTTGTTTTGCGGCTTCTGATTGGGTAAAACCACGAACTCGTGTGACTAAACACAACACGATTGGCTTAAATAGGGAGGAAGTAGGAAAATACTGTCAGGGACGTGCTTCCTTTAGCAGCGGGTGAAGAGAGCCGTGGGCCTGGTCGGAAAGGCGGAGCTTCCGATATTACAAGTGTTTAAAATTAAAATAAAGCACAACATTCACCCGCGGAGTCACGGTGAGTACACACTATAAATCCTTCAAAATCAAGTTTTTGCATATTATTTCAAGCTAAACAGATCGCATTGGCCCAGCTCTAACAACAACGAGAAAAAAAGCTAAAGAAATTTAGCTTCTGTTTTCTTTTTTTGCTTTTAATTTTTTTCATTTGCGTTTTACTTGCCTGCTATAACATTTCAACACCAGCAGATAGCAGCACATTACATTTGGGGTTTGTTTTCATTGTCATATTACTTGATTTAAAAAATGTATATTTTCAATTTAAACCAATGACAAATCATTTTGCTGTGTTCCTTTTTGAATAAATATGTCATAAAACATTCTATGTTCTTTTTAAAATAATGTTTGGGTGTCACCCAACAACTTTTGGTTAGGTCTCAAGGGAATCTAGTATGCTAATATTTTGAGGAATTAACTTACCTAGGAGCTAGCAAAAAGTGTCAATTAGTGAAAAGGTTTTTACACCTAACAACAATGAGATCCAATGTTTAAAACGGGTATCCACATGAGGAACACACTAAGCAGACTGTGTTGCCACTACTTTTATTTAAATAATTTCTATACTGTAAAATGATACCACATGTGGTGAGAAAGCAGGGATGAAAGATTGAGATTAACCATGTGTCATAAAGAAGTACACAGTAAAACAGGAAAGAGCAGCAACAATTACAGGACATTAAAGGCAACAAGACCCCGGTTATCGTACTGAGATCAAAGTTCAACTAAGAGAACAAGAGTAGAAATAACAGTAGGCAAAGAAAAGAACATTAGGGTCTTAATTACCACAGTGCAGCTGGTGAGAAGCAGTTAAAGAAATGCTGTGTGATTAGTAGATTAATGCAATCCAGTTTAGAGGATAAGCAGCACCGTTTTACTGCTTTTAGTCTGACTATATTAGGAAATCAGTCTTTAGTCTTTAGATTGGGTTTCGACACACATACACACTCACAGCTCAAGCACATGTTCTTCATAATGAGCTTATCACGAGTTCAAATCTTCTGAAAATGTAAATCCCTTTGGTGGTTTGTAACCACCAAAGTGCCTCTGCTTGAGACAGATGTAGCCAGTTTTTTTTATCAATCATTACTTTGAGTTGTTAAAGTATTGGAACAAGCTGCTTCTGTGACTGCAGTCTGCTTGTTATTTCTCAGTATGACCTCAAGCAAGTCACAGCAGTTCTGTTTTTTGTATTAATTGGTCAGAAACAATGTTGAGAATATTAAGAAATACTGACTTGTTCTCAGTCTCACTCATAAAGTACAATTGGTGCAAGGACTCTCACAGGATTCACATTTTGTTTCTGAATAAATATGTCAAATAAATGGGCAACTTCACATTCTTTGCTGGTAATTAATTTCTCTTTCTCAGCTCACAACCTTTCCATGTATTGATCAGCTGGGCCTTAGTGACAGTAGTAAAGAGCAAAAGTAATTCAAACAAAGAGTAAATTAATATTGCAAAGGTTGAGCTGTTGTTTAGTTTACCGTTCCTTGCAAAAATTATACCTCTTAAGTTTTTCACATTTCGTCATATTTTAAACTTCCATGAACTTGGTTGGAGCGTTTTGTGATAAGCCAACACAAAGTACCAGATAATAGTAAAGAAAAAGAAGAAAAATGTGGAAGAATGTTGTTCAGGAACTTCTGAACCTGAAAATGTGCATCTTGCTTCTAGAGATATTTTCTGCCTATTCCTTTCTGTGTTAGATTTGTAAGTATTTCTGCACATCGAATTTTTAAGTGCTGCCCAAAATTCTAAGTTATATTTAGGTCTGAAATTTTGACTCGGTCTTTTTGACACATGAATGTGCTGTGATCTAAGCCAGATATTGGCTAGATGTTGAATTGAAGAGCTGATTCGCCCATCTTTCTGGATCTGCTTACATCTCTGTCCACTAAGACACCTTCTTATTATGACTTGCTAAAATCGTATTGTATATATTTTTTGCATATTTTAAACAGTGACTGTGGGGGTCACAAATCAATACCACAAACTAAAAAGCAGAAAAGGTCAGATCACATTACACACTGCCACAATCTTCTAAGTTAAGCATGTCTGTTTTCCATTATGTAAGTAATAATAATGAAACATTGGTTTGCGTCTAATGGTGCCTGTTGGCTCACACCTTTTTTGCATTCAGGCAGCATTAGAACTCTTTTATGGTTCTGGGTGTGGGTAAAGGGTCTTTTCAGTGCTTGTAAAGCCTTAAAATTCTTGGGCTTTCAAATGGAATATATGAGTTTACTTCACCGATGCATAAGAATATAAATATCCACTATGTAACCTTGCTTGCTTTGACATTTATTTAGGTAACGTTTCAACAAATCACAGACTTGCAGGCCAGAGGAGCTGTCCTCTGATATTATGGACCTAGATTTTGGGCACAGACAAGGAACAACAGGCTCAGAAATTTATACTGACTAATAGTGGTGACTCATGCAGGGGAAGCCTAATTACCTTCATATGATTTAGTTACGTCACCATGGGTACTTGAGTTAAAGTTGTGAAAATAGGTCAGTATAGTAGACTGGCTCTGAAATTCACTCAGTGGCTATTTCTTCTCAGCTGTTTACACATGGGTTTCAACTAAATCTTGTATGAATGTAAGAGGGAAATTCTACTTATAACAGGTCTAACAGCACAACCAATGGTATGGTAAGCTCATTGTGGAAGGTTATCATCAGTATGTTGAAAATAAAAAGGTTATATCCAGTTAAAAAAAAAACTGTGTTCTTTATACCCAAGCTTATCAAGGTACTGTGTCTTTACAAACCCTGCCGTAGCCTTTCACTTTTTCCATATTTTATGACGTGATCAGTAGAGTTCAAAGTATTTGTTGGGATTTGACGTGATAGATCGACACCCTGTAGTGTACACTTGTAACATGGGAAGAAAATGATGGATGGATTTTCTTGTTTTTTTACAAATGACAATCTGAAAAGTTAGCAAAGTATACTTTTTTGCAATCACAGATGCAAGTCTTTTGTGGTATGCCTCTACCAGCGTCTCCTCTGAATCCAAGGTACGATTGTATGCAAAGCGACCATGTTTTCAAGTTTCACCACATGGTTTTTAGTTGGATTTAGGTCACAACTTTGTAAAAGCTGCATTGACGCAGAGAAATGCTTTGTTCTAAACCCCATGGTTCTCAAACTGTAGTGGAAATCACATGCACTTGGGCTACTTTTAGTGGAATGCAGAAGAAATATTGAAATATTGGTATCTGTTTGCAGATTGTCTAATAATGTCTTTAATTTACCCATGTTGAAATTTGGGAATGCCATAAAACCTAAATGAACTATTCCAGGTATTGATAATAAAATATAATATTTCTCAGTATTTTGTATTTTCAAACGCTGCAGCATAATGTTTACAATAGAAAGTTGTATTCTACTGAGTGTGTGCAAGATTTAATAAAACATATCTCATCTTTGGCCTAGATAATCTTTGTGTACACGGTATATATATTGGATTTTGCCATGTGGAACTGTCACTATAGGAGCTTTTTCAATTATTTACATAAGTTTAAACTTGGAAGGTTGAGGTTCAATTCTTGATTTAAAATAAGACATGGTAAACCATATCCGTCTATGAATTAAGCACAACAAATGATAAAGATCTGTCAGGATGTTGATACTTTGAAATCTTTGTAGTCACTGAAGAGGCACAAAAAACGTCAGCTTCTCATAGCTGGATGTTAGAGATTGTTGTCTTGAGGAAAGATGACTTCTTGTCCATCTGAAGTTTTTTACAGCCTTTATCTTCCCATCTGCCACAATTTTTCACTGCTGAAAAATAGGCATTCATCAGCACAACGCTACCACAGCCACGTTTTACTGTAGGATGGTGTTTTTCATAAAATATTTTGTAGCACTGCTACATCTTTATTTGTAGTACAAACTGAAATTGGGTAGAGGGAGAGAAGAGGAGAAGACATGCTGCAAAGGTCCCAAGGTCAGGAATCAAACCCCGATGGCTGCTTTGAGGAGTAATGGCTTCTGTATATGGGCACCCGGTGTACTGCTGCTACACCATTCACTGCCCCAAGAGGGCTGGTGTTTTATGTGCAAGGTTACCCTTCCTCTCCACAGATAGAACTCTGAATGTGGGTCAAAAGGTGAGTTTTGGCCTCTTCTGACAAGAGCACCTTCTTCCACATATTTTTCTTTATGTCTCCCTAATAACTCATGGCAAACTTTAAACTGACAGACTGGACTTCTTGGTGCTTGATAAAAGAGCTACATGTGAACTGGTGAGAATAGAATTACATAACTTCAGCTATCTTTTTTATTATTACCTTTTACTCTGACCAATTAGTAGTCACTCATTACCTTTAACACCTCAAGTTCCTTTTTTATTCAATAGTGAAAAATCACAAGGTCTTATCACCAACAACAAACAAGCTTGTGGCTTGTTGGTTTTCTACAAAGTGAATTACAAAAGCCAACCTGACAAAAATGTCACGCTCCCTAAAACTAGGAGAGAAAAAGACACCTCAGGCTAAACAAATAACAGACATTGTGACATACATTTGCTCCCTGCGTCAATTTCTCACCAAAACAGACTAGGACCTACATTCACACAGCTCCCAATTGCTCCCAGCCAGCACCAACATCACATTTTTCTCTCCCTCTACGTGTCTGCCTTCTGGCCTTAGCAGGAACATAAGTATTGCACAGATTGATATTCAATATTACCCCCATTCCTCTTTGCTTTATCACTCTGAATATACAAGTAGTCCACACATTAAAACCTGTATGTAAAGAGAGCAAATGAACGCGAGTTCAGTGAAGGACATCTCAGTCCATGGGCTTTTCCTCTTGTGACCTCTACTGCCTTGGAGCAATAGGCTACATATGTTGCAGCTACAGAGTGCTGTGCTGTTAGGATGTGTTTGTAGCTGCTCATGAATGGCAGACTGCCTGGCAAAGTGTGGAACAGCAGAGACAGGCAGCTGTGCGTAAGTAATGCATCCTCCCTGGAAACTGGGTCACAATCACACCACTTATACACTGCCAGATGATTTCGTCTACTTTTATGATTCAGCATGCTATATTGTCCTAATTTAAGGAATGCAGAAATATATCAGGGAATACAATGAATTCAGTAAGCCGTCTCATGGACAGCTAAAAAGCAGAGCCAACCGAAAGGTTTGACAATTATAGAATGGAATATATAAAAGTCAAAATATATATATATTTTTTTCCAGACTCTTATTTGGGCAGATTCTCTCTTCACACACTTTCAAGCCTTCATGGTGTGAAATAACAGATAACAGAAACCTTTAAGAAAGACATTTGTTTTTCTTTTTTAATCGGCTAAATTCTGTATTTGTTAAATAATTGCCAGTTGCACTTTACTAGACAAAATATGTCAGTTTTTAAGGAGAAAGATTGTCTTTCTAGTTTCTACAAAGGTGCATGGGGACTGTTTGAGTTAGACCATTTCACAAGAAGGGACATTTAATTTAAAGAGGCAAGAACTTAATTTTTTACATTCTCTTCATTTAAGAGCTACAACCAGAGAATCAGTTTTAAATAAAATTTCTTAGTTTCAGCCAGGTCATATGAGAAATTTGAACAAAATTTTGTCTCTTAAAACATTTTTGAAAAAAGAGAAATATAATAAATTGAACTAAACTTTACTGAACTGGGTAGCACTGCACTCTATATTCAAATTTTAAAAATTCCCAGTAAATATTTATATTTTTATGAAATATTTGGTATTATATTTAGCACCCATATTGCTTTACTATCTTAAATAATTTCCTGATTTTTGGATGAGCTCTAAGCTGTTTAAGAGTGCAGGACTGTTAATGTGCTGAACAAATGAACGTATGTTTTCTAACTTATCACTAAAATGTGTATTGTGATAAAAAAAAAAAACTCACAAAGAGATGCGTTTACACGTTTGTGTCCAAAGTAAAAGCATATTTCTGGGTATTCATTGTGTTTTATATCTCCAGCAACTGCCTGTGTGTAACCGCACATCCTGTACGTCCCCCTCGCCCGCAACCCGGGCTGCGTGTTCACGCATGTACACGCGTTCAGTGTCATCCGTGAACACGCAGTCAGGTGTCGCACCTCTATCACGCTGCTGGCGACGCCCTCGTGGATAGGCTGCAGTCACCAACCGTGTTTTCCTCATTTATTAATTTATGGGCCTCGTGGAGATGTAATGTAAAGGAACGCGTGACGTAGCTCGAGGACTCCAACGTTTGTGGAGGAAAATAACGTCCAGCGCGCGAGGCGAGGAGAAGAAGAACCAGGCGCTGCTGCTGCTGCTGCTGGCTGCGTGTCGCTGGAGGAGAGTGGCTCAAAAAACAGTTTTGGTCGTTGTGTTTACGCCTGGACACGAGTGGAATTTATGGAGAAGACGCGTTTGAGCGGAGTAAGCGGTACCGTGCTTCTTAAAAGTGCATGAAGTGTTTTAATTCAGATCTCCGCACCGTAGCCCACCCACCCCGGCCAGCCAGCCAGCCAGCCTCCCTCCCTCCCTTCCTTCCTGGATGTAAAAGCAGCGACACTTCACTATCATCCAGCCACTTGTGACCGGGCGCTTAGAACCTCCATTTCAGGTGAGTTTGTTCGCAATGTCAAGCTAAATAACTTCTGTTGGTTAATTTGTGGAATGACAAACCGGCTAGCCGCTTCCGTTACCCGTTTTTGATGATGTAGCAACGGTGCAGTTAGAGGACTTCAACACACCAGATGTCTCATCATGTCTGGGTTTTAGTTTCGGGGAGTTTGGTGGGTTTCTTCCTTCAGAAACATAAGAGCTTTTTGACTCGTTAAAGAATGCGGGGCTTTACTAAAATAGTCCACCAGTTAGCCCGAGAGGAAGCCTGGAGCGCGGTGATAACGTTACCCAACATGAGTAATTAACGTCTGTCTCCTTTTACAGATATTTATTATTTCATCCCACGGCTTTTTGGCGATAAAATAAGATTTATAAGAGAACGTGGATTGTGGTTTTAACCAGAACGTGGACCTCAGCTCTCCGTGGCTGGCGGATGCTGCGGCAGCCCCTCGCATGTCGCCGCGGGGTGTGGTTGGCAGCAAGTCGGACAAGCACCGACTCCCCTACAGAAACCCACTGCCCTCTAATCTGCTGTTTGACTTCCCATTAGGGGTCCGGCCACATCACATCAGGGCCACCTCTAACACACCCCTGCATAGTCCTTTACCAGCTTTCTCTCTTGCTGTCATATTAGGAGCTGTGTAAATCAGTCCTGCTTGATCAGAAAGCATGATGTATCCTCTACTAGGGCTGTATAATAATATCGATATCGCGATATATATATATCTCGATATTTTCAGGCCTAGAAAAAAAATCGATATTCATCTGCAAGTATCCCAACATCCAACTGTCACCTTGCTCACTCACTGCTTGCTTCGTGCCAGGTTATCAGGCTTAGTGATTCCTTCAGATGTTCAGGTTAAACAGGTATCAAACTATTCAGAGCAGGTACTTGGTTCACTTTATTTACTTTACAAATGCATGTAAGCTACAGTTTGTACTGTTTCAA